>JASAMV010004665.1:0-28926 GCA_030248065.1 Rhynchonema sp. JSB1_4
GGGGTACCTTGCAACCATCTGGATCCATCCCCCCCCCCCCAAGGGTACCTTGCAACCATTTGCCTGCCACTACACTGGGGTGGGGTTCTATTTACGGGGGGGTCAATTTGGGGGGTTCTATTCTTGATTTGGAGCCATTTAGGTTGGGTTTAATTAATGGGGGTTCTATTTCCGATTCCGACAATACGGTAGACACTAATAAATGCGATTGTAAGCGAAAAAAACAACCTTTCAAACCCCTTCTTCGGGGTGGTTGGGGGTATTTCTGGGAACAATTTTTCGGATTCGGGTCAGTGAATTAATAGAGCAACTTCCATTTACCGTATTGTCGGAAATAGAACCCCCCATTAATTGAACCCCACCCAAATGGCTCGAAATCAAAAATAGAACCCCCCATTAATTGACCCCACCCCCCATTAATAGAACCCCATCCCCACCCCAACCTTCACCGTACCACAGACACAGATTAGTGCTATGGTAAGGCTGTGTTGTTGTTGCTAAATATCATGCTTTACCTTTCGTTGCTTGTGTGCATAATTATTTGTATGTGCCCTCCTGCTATGTTATCTGATTCTGTTTTATCATCATGTACCACTCTAATTACCGGTTTACACTATAATTCACTAGGGCGCATCACTTGTGTCACGCCTCGTGCGGTTGTTTGATGTGCCCCTATCGTCTCTGAAACGATAAAACTACTACTACTACTACTACTACTACTACTACTACTACTACTACTACTACTACTACTACTACTACTACTACTACTTGTGTCAAACGTTGTTTAAGCTTGCGTACACAACAAAATACAGCCTTTTAAGCATAATTGCCGCTGTTAAAGCTAGAAAATACCGAAAACAAGAACATTTTTCGGGGCATTATTAACAATGATTTTTTTCGTCGGGGGCCAAATGAAAAATATAACCCCCCAATAATTGACCCCCCCATTAATTGAACCCCCCAAAATGACCCCAGTGAAAAAATAGACCCCCCGGGTTCAGAGGTGGGAATCGGGCCGGGTTACCTCGGCCCAGCCCGACAGTTCGGCCGGGAAGTTCCGGCCCGGCCTGACTTGGAAAAAAGTCGGCCCGGCCCGGCCCGATTTTTTCGGCCCGACTTTTTCTGATGATATTTTGAAGCATTTCAAGCATATATTTTTTTGGTGCGAAAATTTATGTTTTTTGGCTTAGAATACCTGATACCGTAAAAACCTAAATACAGCCCCCCCGGAATAGAGCCCCCCAAAAAGGGGTCAGTGAATTAATAAAGCCCCCCGAAATAAGCCCCCCCCCCCGAAGTAACATCCCTCTATACAGTACACAGTAGTGTATTAAGGCTTGGTAGTGGTGCACAGGTACATTTATGCACGTTTGTTGTTCGTTCAGAGCTCATAATGTGCCTCTAATTGACGAATAGACACGAATAAATGCGATTACAAGCGAAAAAACATCCTTCAAACCCATTTTCGTTTTTTTCGGAGTACTTTCTGGGAACAATTTTTCAGGTTCGGGTCAGTGAATTAATAGAGGCCCCCCCGAATAGAGCCCACGAAGATGAGGTCAATGAATTAATTAGAGCCCCCTTCTATTTTAGGTTTTTACGGTAATCATGGAAGTCGGTACTAATTTGCAGAATCGCGAGAAATTTTGGCAAATTTAGACTGAAAAATCACGATTTTTAATTGAAATTCGATCATGTTGGGCCTTTTCGGCGGCTGCCGGCCCGGCCCGGCCAGCCCAACATTCCGGAAAGTCGGCCCGGCCCGGTACGGCCCGACCGTTGGGGCCAGAAACCTCGGCCCGGCCCGGCCCGATTCAAATTCAAATTTTATCTGTAAGCTCACGCAAAGACCTTCAGGAGATCCGGCAAACACCTAAAAAAGAGACATATCAGTAAATAGCACACAAAATTATAATCATGAATGATCAAACGACAAAACGTACCGGAGAGATTACGAAAAAACAACAAACAACACAGCAACGGCAGGCGATAAATCAGCAATTGATGGCGAACACGAGATGATAACAGATGTCAACAAAATTGATGACGATCTGAAAGCAGCAACCCAGTGACTGAGGAGATCAGTCAACGACGGCTGAAAATTTTGGAGTAATGTGGCAAGAAACTACGTCTCGACCACGTGAGTTTAGTTTAGTTTTAAAGGCCGCAATTGAGGCAGCAGAGACGACGCCCTCTGGTAGCCTGATCCAGAGGTCCACGACACGATTGGCCCAGTATCCGGACAAGTCCGCCCACCCGCGCCATGGACTCGACACAAACTGTGGGGAGTGCCCTAGGGTCGGGCGGCCGGTGTCACGAGATGGAAAGAAGGATTCCTTGGTAACCCCGGGTATGTGACCGTGAATGACCTTGTACACAAGCACAAGATCGTCCCCCGTCCCGCGATAAGTCGGGGGTCTAAATTTAGGCATGCAAACGCTGTTGGTAAAGCAGTTCTGCATGCCAGTTAAATAGTAAGTGAACCGACGTTGAATTTTTCAACGTTTTTAGCTAAAGTGACATTTTGAGGGGACCAAATGGACATGGAAAATTCCAGTAAAGGGCGGACATAGGCCAAATAAAGTTTCGGAGGAAGTCGAGATTTTGACTGTGAAAGTTTCGGCGGATGGTCTTCTCCATTCTGCTGGCGTCAGCCACAATTTTACCAAGATGTGACTCAAACTTTAAGTTTTGTTGGTCTATTAAGACACCCAAGTCCCGGACATGGGGTGGTGAAGTGGATTGCTACACTCCCACAAAAATAGACAGGGGGGACCTGGGGGCGATTCCCCAAGCCTTACTGTGACGCTCTTATGGCTGGCAAGAGCCATGCCATTTGCAGAGAGCCAACTAATGACCGCATTTATGTCACCCTGGAGGATTTTGTGATCTGCAGCACTACGGATTTCCCTGTAAATTTTGATATCATCAGCGTGGGGGTCCAGATAGGTACCTGGATGTACTACACTGACAACATCATTTATGTAGATGAGAAAAAGGCGTTACCGGGAACACTTGGGCCTGGGCAACCCCGGAGGTGACCGGAATCCACCCACACCCAGAGACTGCGTCCCCGACCCGAACCCGCTGTGACCGCCCGTTGGGTATGAAGATACCCAATTGAGTAAATGGCGGGGGAAACCGTAGTGCTGCAGTTTTTGCAGCAGCGCAGAGTGGGGGACAGTGTCGAAAGCCTTTTGGCTGTCTAGGTAAATGATGTCCACTGCGTTCCCACGCTCCAACGCTGCTGTCCAGTGCGACATGCAGCACAATAGCTGAGCCTCTACA
The DNA here is from genome assembly GCA_030248065.1 of Rhynchonema sp. JSB1_4. Classification (NCBI taxonomy): domain Eukaryota; kingdom Metazoa; phylum Nematoda; class Chromadorea; order Monhysterida; family Xyalidae; genus Rhynchonema; species Rhynchonema sp. JSB1_4. The sequence continues at coordinate 3,289 of JASAMV010004665.1, forward strand.
GAGCGACCAGGGATGAAACCGGATTCGGAGGGAGATCATAAATTATGTTTTTGAAGATGGGCCATGACCTTTGAATTAACGAAGGTCTTCCAAAAGTTGGCAGGAGGAGGATGTAAGAGAAATGGGGCGATATTTAGTGACATTTTTTGGGAATTTTTCCTTGGGGATCGGGATCACGTCGGCCAACTTGAACCATTGGGAACAACTCCGGTGTGGAGAATTTGGTTAAAAAGGAAAGGAGTATTGGTCCACAAGGGTGATGCCCAACTTTTTCAAGAAGGCCGAAGGGATCCCGTCAGGACCGGGGGTAGTTTTGGCTGGTAATTTTCGAAAAAATTGAAGGACCAACGGGGGTGAGCAGACCATTTCCTCCATGTCCGGGATGGGATGAGCTGCACACAGAGGGGTTGTGCCTGAGGGTCAGGAGCTGGAATTGAAGACCGAGGCAAAATATTTTGTTGAAGGCGATGGCCTTGCCCTTGTCCTCCGTGTGCCGGCGCGCCATCGGTGTAAGTTACGTGCAGGAAGATCAGTCCTAGGGCTGATTTTTCGTCTGATGTAACTCCGAAACTTTTTTGGGCTTGGATTAGTGACCAACGACTGTTCCCGCCTATGGACCCAATATGCCCTCTGAGCCCGACATTTGTCGTTTGACAAGGACGAGGATTAATGCATAATTTTCAGTTCTGTTAACATGTCCTGTGATCTGTCCTGATGTCCGTGATCTTTCTCTCTCCTTGGCGCTTTTTGTTAGCTTTTATTTGCTGTGACTTGTTAACCAGTGTTGTAACTTTTTTTCATTTCCGTAATTGTCCCACCCGGTCTTGTAACTGTATTCTATCGTTGATTTACGTGCATGGTTTTATGCGTCACTGAGAGCGATAAACAACAAACAACAACCCAGCCCCGCCTGCGTCGGCGAATGACGCGAGGTTTTTTTTGCAACGGGAATAATTGGTGTTGATATTAGGTTCCCGATGCATGCGCGAGCGCAGACGAACTAAGTTCTCCGTAGCGGGAAAGCTGAGGTGACCAATCGGGCATATACCCGGTTGTCGAGGAGACGCGTGAGATGGGTACAAACTCTTTAATGGCCATTTGGCATGCTAATTTAATAGCATCCCCAGGTAGCAGTGTCATTCCTGGTCCGGAGGAACAGGCGGTACCCCCTTTTTTCGGAGGGGAACGTCTCCACCTGGGGGGAAGGGGGGGGGGGAGGACCCGGAAGGGGGAGGACCCAAATTTGGAGAAAAGTCATTTTTTGAGGCTGAAAATTTGGCTCATTTTGCCCCTTTTTGGAAAAAATTCTCCATAAAAAGGGTATTTTCGAGACTTTTGACATCATTGACCTAAAAATTACCCATTTAGGCCAAAAAATGCCTATTTTAGGCCAAAATTTGCTATTTTCAGTAAAACTGGGGGAGCGACGTTACCGGAGGGGGAACAGTGGGGCAGGCGTACCATGGAGGGGAACAGACCGTACCCAAGGGGGCCCCCCTCCCCCAGGAACTACACTGCCAGGTAGAAAAAGGGTCTGAAAATGGGCCATAAAGAATTTCATCCCATGGAATATTAAGCGAAAGAAAAGCTTCCATCACGTCCCATTCTGGCTTGGCCCCGATTTCCCACCTCTGCCCGGGTTCTATTTCCCGACAATACGGTAGGTTCAGAAAACTTGCAGAAATTATGAGCGTGATATCCGGATTTATTTTTGTTGATAAGGTCATAAATAAATGATACAAATCACAATAAGAATGGTTGAAGCAATTGCAATCAATCAGTGGACAAGGTATAGGTGTGTAAGTAGACAGCATTTATCAAAGGAAGGCAAAGCAAGCTTTCATACGACTGTAAATTCCACACGTATTACAAAGATCGGTAGATAAGTAAACTAATAGAATCCAATCAAACAATCGGAAAGTAACAGTAAACACAATTTTATGTAGGACTTTACAAAGAGATCTGCCCACAACCTGCTGAATCGGGGCTCATTTACTGGTATAGTAAGTTTCTAATTTCGTTGCCTCACGCAGTTTTACAGACGCAGGGAAACTCACACACTCACAACAAGCTTAACACAGGCCGCTCTCTGACAAAAGCAATAAGTTTTTTAGCGTAGTCATCATCCACAGCGCACGCCAAACAGCCTCTGAAACATTTCGTGTGCTCAGTTCGTGTTCTCAGTCGACAGCTAGTGAGCAGATTATGTACGCACGTCCACCACAAGTGACATCAGCATGTCCCGAAAGTGACCCACGCAAGAGCGAGAACATAATTTGAAGCTGACCATTGACAAACAAAACCAGTCAACGGATGGACAACAATTTGCGAAACGGTAAAACGAGTTTGGTTCGGTGCAAAGATCGGTGTGAGCTCGGTCGAAACCTCGGCGTAAACAAACGTGATCCGCGTAAACATCAAGCAATGTTTCACGTTTACACCGAGCATACAAGGACCGATCTTGCGACCGAGCCATTGTTCACATTCACATTATACCGTTTCGAAAACTCCCTCCACCCATCATGTTTACTAAAAATTCTTCAAAGTTACTCGCTTACTTTGATCTGTCGGCCGGCAGTTTAGCAGAGGAACCGGGCACTCTAACCAAAAAATAACCCAATATCTTGCTTTCCAAGTAATGTACGTACAGTACTAAGCCAAAGCGAACCACACGCACACAAAACAAGCTGGTGCACCCAAGAAGGTGTTCTGTTTGGCTCTCTTGTGGATCTGTCTCCATACCTACAGTGCTTGCATTCCAAGTAATGTACGTACGGTACTAAGCCAAACGAACCACGCGCACACAAAACAAGCTGGTGCACCCAAGAAGGCGTTCCGTTTGGATTACATGTGGATCTGTGCCACATACCTGCAGTGCTTGCATTCCAAGTAATGTACGTACAGTACTAAGCCAAAACGAACCCACATGCACACAAAACAAGCTGGTGCACCCAAGAAGGCGTTCCGTTTGGATTACATGTGGATCTGTGCCACATACCTGCAGTGCTTGCATTCCAAGTAATGTACGTACAGTACTAAGCCAAAACGAACCCACATGCACACAAAATAAGCTGGTGCACCCAAGAAGGCGTTCCGTTTGGATTACACGTGGATCTGTGCCACATACCTGCAGTGCTTGCATTCCAAGTAATGTACGTACGGTACTAAGCCAAAACGAACCACACGCACACAAAACAATCCGGTGCGCCCAAGAAGCGTTCCGTTTGGATTACATGTGGATCTGTGCCCATACCCACAGTGCTTGCATTCCAAAGTAATGTATGTACAGTACTACATAAGCCAAACCAACCCACACGCTCACAAAACAAGCTGGTGCACCAAAGAAGGTGTTCTGTTTGGCTCTCATGTGGATTCTGTGTCACACACCAACAGTGCTTGCTTTCCAAGCGATGTACGTGCAGTACTAAGCCAAAACGAACCCACACGCACACAAAACAAGCTGGTGCACACAAGAAGGCGTTCCGTTTGGATTACATGTGGACCTGTGTCCATACCTACAGTGCTTGCATTTCAAGTAATGTATGTACAGTACTACATACGCCAAACCAACCCACACGCACACAAAACAAGCTGGTGCACCCAAGGTGTTCTGTTTGGCTCTCATGTGGATCTGTGCCACATGCTACAGTGCTTGCTTTCAAAGTAATGTTCGTGCGGTACTACATAAGCCAAACCAATCCACACGCTCACAAAACAAGCTGGTGCACCAAAATAGGTGTTCTGTTTGGCTCTCTTGTGGATTCTGTGCCACACACCAACAGTGCTTGCTTTCCAAGCGATGTACGTGCAGTACTAACCCAAAACGAATCCACACGCACACAAAACAAGCTGGTGCACCCAAGTAGGTGTTCTGTTGGGCTTGCTTGCGGATCTGTGCAACATACCCACCGTGCTTGCTTTCCAGGTAATGTACGTACGGTACTAAGCCAAAACAAACCACACGCACACAAAACAAGCTGGTGCACCCGCCAAGAAGGTGTTCTGTTTGGCTCTCATGTGGATCTGTGCTCATACCTACAGTGCTTGCATTCCAAGTAATGTACGTACAGTACTAAGCCAAAACGAACCACACGCACACAAAACAAGCTGGTGCACCCAAGAAGGTGTTCTGTTTGGCTCTCATGTGGATCTGTGCTCATACCTACAGTGCTTGCATTCCAAGTAATGTACGTACGGCACTAAGCCAAAACGAACCACGCGCACACAAAACAAGCTGGTGCACCCAAGAAGGCGTTCCGTTTGGATTACATGTGGATCTGTGCCACATACCTGCAGTGCTTGCATTCCAAGTTATGTACGTACAGTACTAAGCCAAAACGAACCCACATGCACACAAAACAAGCTGGTGCACCCAAGAAGGCGTTCCGTTTGGATTACATGTGGATCTGTGCCACATACCTGCAGTGCTTGCATTCCAAGTAATGTACGTACAGTACTAAGCCAAAACGAACCCACATGCACACAAAATAAGCTGGTGCACCTAAGAAGGCGTTCCGTTTGGATTACATGTGGATCTGTGCCACATACCTGCAGTGCTTGCATTCCAAGTAATGTACGTACGGTACTAAGCCAAAACGAACCACACGCACACAAAACAATCCGGCGCGCCCAAGAAGCGTTCCGTTTGGATTACATGTGGATCTGTGCCCATACCCACAGTGCTTGCATTCCAAGTAATGTATGTACAGTACTACATAAGCCAAAACGAATCACACGCACACAAAACATGCCGGTGCACCCAAGAAGGTGTCTGTTAGGCTTTCATGTGGATCTGTGCCACATACCCACAGTGCTTGCATTCCAAGTAATGTACGTGCAGTATTAAGCCAAAACGAACCCACATGCACACAAAACAAGCTGGTGCACCCAAGAAGGTGTTCTGTTTGGCTCTCATGTGGATCTGTGCAACATACCCACCGTGCTTGCTTTCCAAGTAATGTACGTACAGTACCAAGACAAAACAAACCACACGCACACAAAACAAGCTGGTGCACCCAAGAAGGTGTTCTGTTTGGCTCTCATGTGGATTCTGTGCCACACACCTACAGTGCTTGCTTTCCAAGTAATGTACGTACAGTACTAAGCCAAAGCGAACCACACACACACAAAACAAGCCGGTGCGCCCAAGAACGCGTTCCGTTTGGATTACATGTGGATCTGTGCCCATGCCTACAGTGCTTGCATTCGAAGTAATGTATGTACAGTACTACATAAGCCAAACCAACCCACACCCTCGCAAAACAAACTCGTGCACCAAAGGCGTTCCGTTTGGATTACATGTGGATCTGTGCCACATACCTGCAGTGCTTTGCTTGCTTTACAAGTTATGTACGTACAGTACTATGCCAAAACGAACCACACGCACACAAAGCAAGCTGGTGCAAACAAGAAGGCGTTCCGTTTGGATTACATGTGGATCTGTGTCCATACCTACAGTGCTTGCATTTCAAGTAATGTAACGTACGTACAATACTAAGCCAAAACGAACCACACGCACACAAAACAAGCTGGTGCACCCAAGAAGGTGTTCTGTTTGGCTCTCATGTAGATCTGTGACCATACCTACAGTACTTGCATAACAAATAATGTACGTACGGTACTAAGCCAAAACGAACCACACGCACACAAGACAAGCCAGTGCGCCCAAGAAAGCGTTCCGTTTGGATTACATGTTGATCTGTGCCCATACCTACCGTGCTTGCATTCCAAGTAATGTATGTACAGTACTACATAAGCTAAACCGACCCACACGCCCACAAAACAAGCTGGTGCACCCAAGAAGGCGTTTCGTTTGGATCTCTTGTGGATCTGTGCCCATACCTACAGTGCTTGCGTTCCAAGTATTGTACGTACAGTACTAAGCCAAAACGAACCACACGCACACAAAACAAGCTGGTGCACCCAAGAAGGCGTTCCCTTTGGATTACATGTGGATCTGAGTCCATACCTACAGTGCTTGCGTTCCAAGTAATGTAATGTACGTACAATACTAAGCCAAAACGAACCACACGCACACAAAACAAGCTGGTGCACCCAAGAAGGCGTTCCGTTTGGATTACATGTGGATCTGTGTCCATACCTACAGTGCTTGCATTTCAAGTAATGTAATGTACGTACAATACTAAGCCAAAACGAACCACACGCACACAAAACAAGCTGGTGCACCCAAGAAGGTGTTCTGTTTGGCTCTCATGTAGATCTGTGACCATACCTACAGCGCTTGCATAACAAGTAATGTACGTACGGTACTAAGCCAAAACGAACCACACGCACACAAGACAAGCCAGTGCGCCCAAGAAAGCGTTCCGTTTGGATTACATGTGGATCTGTGCCCATACCTACCGTGCTTGCATTCCAAGTAATGTATGTACAGTACTACATAAGCTAAACCGACCCACACGCCCACAAAACAAGCTGGTGCACCCAAGAAGGCGTTTCGTTTGGATCTCTTGTAGATCTGTGACCATACCTACAGTACTTGCATTCAAGTATTGTACGTACAGTACTAAGCCAAAACGAACCACACGCACACAAAACAAGCCAGTGCGCCCAAGAAAGCGCTCCGTTTGGATTACATGTGGATCTGTGTCCATACCTACAGTGCTTGCATTTCAAGTAATGTATGTACAGTACTACATGAGCCAAACCCACCCACACGTACACAAACCAAGCTGGTGCACCCAAGACAGTGTTCTGTTTGGCTCTCATGTGGATCTGTGTCCATAATACCTACAGTGCTTGCATTCCAAGTAATGTTCGTACAGTATTAAGCCAAAACGAAACACATGCACACAAAACAAGCTGGTGCACCCAAGAAGGCGTTCTGTCTGGATCTCTTGTGGATCTGTGCCCATACCTACAGTGCTTGCGTTGCAAGTAATGTACGTACAGTACTAAGCCAAAACGAACCACACGCACACAAAACAAGCTGGTGCACCCAAGAACGCGTTCCGTTTGGATTACATGTGGATCTGTGCCACATACCTACAGTGCTTTGCTTGCTTTACAAGTTATGTACGTACAGTACTAAGCCAAAACGAACCACACGCACACAAAGCAAGCTGGTTCACCCAAGAAGGCGTTCCGTTTGGATTACATGTGGATCTGTGTCCATACCTACAGTGCTTGCATTTCAAGCAATGTATGTACAGTACAACATAAGCCAAACCAACCCACACGCACGCAAAACAAGCTGGTGCACCCAAGAAGGTGTTCTGTTTGGCTCTCATGTGGATCTGTGCCACATACCTACAGCGCTTTGCTTGCTTTACAAGTTATGTACGTACAGTGCTGAGCCAAAACGAACCCACATGCACACAAAACAAGCTGGTGCACCCAAGAAGGTGTTCTGCTTGGCTCTCATGTAGATCTGTGACCATACCTACAGTACTTGCATTCAAGTAATGTAGGTACGGTACTAAGCCAAAACGAACCACACGCACACAAAACAAGCCAGTGCGCCCAAGAAAGCGCTCCGTTTGGATTACATGTGGATCTGTGTCCATACCTACAGTGCTTGCATTTCAAGCAATGTATGTACAGTACAACATAAGCCAAACGAACCCACACGCACACAAAACAAGCTGGTGCACCCAAGAAGGTGTTCTGTTAGGCTTTCATGGGATCTGTGCCACATACCTACAGTGCTACCTACAGTGCTTGCATTCCAAGTAATGTACGTACAGTACTAAGCCAAAACGAACCCACATGCACACAAAACAAGCTGGTGCACCCAAGAAGGTGTTCTGTTTGGCTCTCATGTAGATCTGTGACCATACCTACAGTACTTGCATTCCAAGTAATGTACGTACGGTACTAAGCCAAAACGAACCACACGCACACAAAACAAGCCAGTAGGCCCAAGAAAGCGTTCCGTTTGGATTACATGTGGATCTGTGCCCATACCTACCGTGCTTGCATTCCAAGTAATGTATGTACAGTACTACATAAGCCAAACCGACCCACACGCACACAAAACAAGCTGGTGCACCCAAGAAGGTGTTCTGTTTGGCTCTCATGTGGATCTGTGCCACATACCTACAGCGCTTTGCTTGCTTTACAAGTTATGTACGTACAGTGCTGAGCCAAAACGAACCCACATGCACACAAAACAAGCTGGTGCACCCAAGAAGGTGTTCTGCTTGGCTCTCATGTAGATCTGTGACCATACCTACAGTACTTGCATTCAAGTAATGTAGGTACGGTACTAAGCCAAAACGAACCACACGCACACAAAACAAGCCAGTGCGCCCAAGAAAGCGCTCCGTTTGGATTACATGTGGATCTGTGTCCATACCTACAGTGCTTGCATTTCAAGTAATGTATGTACAGTACTACATGAGCCAAACCCACCCACACGTACACAAACCAAGCTGGTGCACCCAAGACAGTGTTCTGTTTGGCTCTCATGTGGATCTGTGTCCATAATACCTACAGTGCTTGCATTCCAAGTAATGTTCGTACAGTATTAAGCCAAAACGAAACACATGCACACAAAACAAGCTGGTGCACCCAAGAAGGCGTTCTGTTTGGATCTCTTGTGGATCTGTGCCCATACCTACAGTGCTTGCGTTGCAAGTAATGTACGTACAGTACTAAGCCAAAACGAACCACACGCACACAAAACAAGCTGGTGCACCCAAGAACGCGTTCCGTTTGGATTACATGTGGATCTGTGCCACATACCTACAGTGCTTTGCTTGCTTTACAAGTTATGTACGTACAGTACTAAGCCAAAACGAACCACACGCACACAAAGCAAGCTGGTTCACCCAAGAAGGCGTTCCGTTTGGATTACATGTGGATCTGTGTCCATACCTACAGTGCTTGCATTTCAAGCAATGTATGTACAGTACAACATAAGCCAAACCAACCCACACGCACACAAAACAAGCTGGTGCACCCAAGAAGGTGTTCTGTTTGGCTCTCATGTGGATCTGTGCCACATACCTACAGCGCTTTGCTTGCTTTACAAGTTATGTACGTACAGTGCTGAGCCAAAACGAACCCACATGCACACAAAACAAGCTGGTGCACCCAAGAAGGTGTTCTGCTTGGCTCTCATGTAGATCTGTGACCATACCTACAGTACTTGCATTCAAGTAATGTAGGTACGGTACTAAGCCAAAACGAACCACACGCACACAAAACAAGCCAGTGCGCCCACGAAAGCGCTCCGTTTGGATTACATGTGGATCTGTGTCCATACCTACAGTGCTTGCATTTCAAGTAATGTATGTACAGTACTACATGAGCCAAACCAACCCACACGCACACAAAACAAGCTGGTGCACCCAAGAAGGTGTTCTGTTAGGCTTTCATGGTATCTGTGCCACATACCTACAGTGCTACCTACAGTGCTTGCATTCCAAGTAATGTACGTAGAGTACTAAGCCAAAACGAACCCACATGCACACAAAACAAGCTGGTGCACCCAAGAAGGTGTTCTGTTTGGCTCTCATGTAGATCTGTGACCATACCTACAGTACTTGCATTCCAAGTAATGTACGTACGGTACTAAGCCAAAACGAACCACACGCGCACAAAACAAGCCAGTACGCCCAAGAAAGCGTTCCGTTTGGATTACATGTGGATCTGTGCCCATACCTACCGTGCTTGCATTCCAAGTAATGTATGTACAGTACTACATAAGCCAAACCGACCCACACGCACACAAAACAAGCTGGTGCACCCAAGAAGGTGTTCTGTTTGGCTCTCATGTGGATCTGTGCCACATACCTACAGCGCTTTGCTTGCTTTACAAGTTATGTACGTACAGTGCTGAGCCAAAACGAACCCACATGCACACAAAACAAGCTAGTGCACCCAAGAAGGTGTTCTGCTTGGCTCTCATGTAGATCTGTGACCATACCTACAGTACTTGCATTCAAGTAATGTAGGTACGGTACTAAGCCAAAACGAACCACACGCACACAAAACAAGCCAGTGCCCCCAAGAAAGCGCTCCGTTTGGATTACATGTGGATCTGTGTCCATACCTGCAGTGCTTGCATTTCAAGTAATGTATGTACAGCACAACATAAGCCAAACCAACCCACACGCACACAAAACAAGCTGGTGCACCCAAGAAGGTGTTCTGTTAGTCTTTCATGGGATCTGTGCCACATACCTACAGTACTACCTACAGTGCTTGCATTCCAAGTAATGTACGTTCAGTACTAAGCCAAAACGAACCCACATGCACACAAAACAAGCTGGTACACCCAAGAAAATGTTCTGTTTGGCTCTTATGTAGATCTGTGCCCATACCTAGTGCTTGCATTCCAAGTAATGTATGTACAGTACTACATAAGCCAAACCAACCCACACGCACACAAAACAAGCTGGTGCACCCAAGAAGGTGTTCTGTTAGGCTTTCATGTAGATCTGTGCCCATACCTACAGTGCTTGCATTCCAAGTAATCTACGTACAGTACTAAGCCAAAACGAACCCACATGCAAACAAAACAAGCTGGTGCACCCACTCACTGGGAAGAATGTATGGTTTTACCACACATTTTTTCTTGGTTTTTCATGAAAAAATGTATGGAGTGCTGCACCTACACATTAAGTGTGGTTTTGATGAAAAATTGTGTGGTTTTTAACACGTGCGGTATAGCAGCCCAAAACCACACATTATGTGTGGTATACACGCCTACGCATTTCTACCACACATTAATGTGTGGTTTTATTTATTGCTTTCCTCTAATCGAGCGCTTCATTTTATTCAATTCTATTATGATCAAGACAGTATACATAGCAAGTGGACAGTGTCAATGCAAACAACAGACACACCAAAATCACATTATGGTTGAAACTTCAATCCGAAATCTCAAATAGGAAGACACAGTGAATAGTTCAAAAACAGCAAAAATATGATAAATTCCCACCATTGGACACCAGGAATCATGATTAGAGTACGAGTAAAGTTAAAGGTCAGCATGAAGAAAAGTTTTGTGCAAAAACAACGCATTGCTTGCTCTCCGCTTGAGAAAAAACAATATTCAAGAAGGTAGAAGAGGAATAAAGCGCACACAACAAGAATGTTGAAGGATCTGGCACAAATCACTGATCATGAAAATTATTTATTTTCGAAACACTTCAATTCCCCTTTGAAAAGATGCCATACAATCGCCGCACGGGGCAAAACAACAGCAGTGCACGTGCGTTGTGACTGAAAAAAAAACAGTGTCGGCTCAGAATTGGACTGTTTTGGTCCCAACAACATCTTTCCATGAAACATCAGCCAGCTAGACGTGATTAAGGCTGTCGCACAACCGAACAGTGCGCATGCACCAGGGCTGGTTAGCTGATGTTTCACAGATGTGTATATAAGCGCGCACAACACGCCGCACTATTGATGTTTGAGCACATAATGAGTAAAGATCAATCTTGGTCACCATATTGTGGCATATGTGAATATTGCGTCATTTGGGTGTCTTTAGGGTGGCGCAAAAGTACCACCTTGGTTTTCATAGCATAGGTATAATATAGCTTCAAGAAAGGCAGCAATGTACTTTTGAACCACTCTTTACTAACTAATCCTGACCCAATACCCGCACAACAACCCTGTTCTCTGACTACACAGTACGGGGGCCCTATGAAACCCGGCATTCGAAAACTTCGGACCCTTTCTCAGAGCAACATAACAGACTACAAATTGGTGGTACATCAAATCACTTCCTCCGCTATATAAAACCAATATTCGAGTTAGTGGTACATGGTACACGCACACAAGCATCCATCCGATGTCTCCTCAGAAAAAATAGCTAAACCAAAATCTGATCATATCAACACCATCATCATAATAATATGCGACCATGGTAGCATTAGTGTAAAGTCGCAACACGGGAATTTCTTACGTCCGCGCAGAAAAAACAAACAAACCAAAAAGTATACACAAGAACACATAGACACACACGCAGGTGGACAAAAACAGAGAACAACGTACACAAGGAAAGCGAAAAAAACACGGCCGAACTATACACGCGTATTGGATGGGAGTGACATGTAAAGGCAAACTACGCCAACACGAGCCCGATTTCGAAGGTGGTGTGTATTCAAAACGAATAGAAAGGGATAACCATCACGCTCCACGTTGTATTCTTCAACGTGTAACATTTCCCAAATCAGCAGCCACGTCAGAATATTTCACTATTCTGTCAGCTGCGAAATCGGGCTCGTGTTGGCGTAGTTTGCCTCCTACTTGAGTGCGCAGAATTGCAACAATAACGTTTCGTACATTGCGCAATTAAATTCAGATTATAAATCGAAGAGATTTTGTGGGCATATGTTATATATCAGGCCGGTCATGATTGAAATGCTCGTGTTTTGGGCCCAACAACAATTCAGGTGTCATTATTTTTCGCAAACTGCATGAACTGGTCTAAAATACCAGATAATGGCACCCAATTTCCAACAAAACACTTCTACCATCGTCCTAGGTTGTATTCTCATAGTATCTCATTGTGGACCCATACACAGATAAGTTATTTAGTTGTACTCTCTTAACACATGAGTTGCAAGCTGGAACAGTTTTCTTGCGTAGTTTGTCTTTCGGGTTTTTCCAAAAAAACGTTTTTTCCAAATATTTTTCCAGTACTTAAAGCGGCCCCGCCGCTATTGTTTTTTGGTTTTCGACCTCGGTTTTTTCACTTATATCGTTTGTTGGCATCGAGATCAAGAACATTAGTTTTGACGAACTTCACCAAAATGGCGATTACCCACCGAAATCGATCCGCCAAGATGGTCTATCAGGAACAAAACTGTCCGATATTGACGCACATTTGCACATGATGATCAGGAATGACTAGAGAAATTCAAAATCACTGGGGCGTGATATAGGCGGCGGGTTACGGTACCCCGATAAAACATTAGCTCTTTTGTAAATAACAAATGTTTTGTTAACCTACCGTAACGCGCCGCCAATACCACACCTCTGTGATTTGAATTTTGCTTTGGAAATCCTGATTTCCATGCACACATAGTGCATCAATATTGGGATAGTTTGTTCCCGTGCGGCCATGTTGGTGGATCGATTTCGGTGGGTAATCGCCATTTTGGTGAAGTTCGTCAAAACTAATGTTCTTGATCTCGATGCCAACAAACGATATAAGTAAAAAAACAGAGGTCGAAAACCAAAAAAAACAATAGCGGCGGGGCCGCTTTAAGAACGTAGTTTCGAAAAATATAACAATTTCAGTGCAAAATTTGTTCGAAGTGACGAGAGTGTCCTCGAAGTGTTGAAGTCAGTCGAAAACACTTGGCTTACACGCTTTTTGGCCCATTTGGGGTCGGTTAATTTTCGTGCTCGAGCCAATTTTTCACCAAAATCGAAAAACTCAGCTTTGCATTACAATTTTTTGGCAAAATTGGAAAAAAGTACCGATATTTTTCCGATCAAAAACCGAAAAGGTATCCACGGAAAAATAAATGGAAAACTATTCGGGTCTGGGAAAAACGGTTTTTTTCGAAAAAAACCGGTTTTTTCGCCTGCCAGTACATTCCCATTTCGTACTTTTCGTCTCAAAAACTTTCTTAAAATTTTTTTAACACGTAAAAAATTTTCTGTTTCCTAATTTTACGTAAAGCCGCCTTAAGCCAGACAAATTTCAAAAGATACAAAACTTCACAAATAAATGCAGCAAATCACAAAAAGGAAAGACAGCGGACTAAGGAAAATGATCAACCTTATCGTCATAAAACGAAACTAGGTAGAATTCAAACGCACTTCAACTTCAGCCAACACAGCGTCGTGCGATCCCTTGCTGCACGCACTAATCAGTCGATCAACAGAATCAGGTGGAATCACTCCAGATAGACTATCGATCAATGCAACATCTATCGGCGATGCGGTGGACTCCGAATAGGCGTTTGTCGCTGAAAACACGAATGTTCGGTCATCAAACTCGGTCTCGCTGATCGGTCACGTGCAGCACATGTCTTGGTCACGTGACCTATTGCACGAAGAATAGTTCGAGTTCACTATTGGCCTGTCACTCAAGGGTGTCGTGTCCGTGTCGCCCATATTCCGGGCGATTTCTGAAACAACGGCCCCAAAAAATTTTGATATTCCAAACGCGCCAAAGATAAGTCTAAAAGCGTTGAAGCGATTTTTTTCGAGCGTAAAATGGTCAATTTTGATGCTTCACGAGGTCAAAAATTCATTTAATAGGGGTGCCCACAAAGTGAAGTTCCATACTCCACATACCGGGGGCAAATCCCCCTCCAACGGCATAACTGATGTTGCTCAACCAACGCAAGAAACTTGTACTCGGACAATCAATGAGGAACTTTCGAAATTTGTCCGAAACTGGTGGCATCAGCATCAGCAAATCCCAAGAGAAGAGACCGATCAAAAGTTTGATACATTTGACAAATTTGGAGTAATATCAAAAGTAATTTGAGAAAGGGAATCTTTAACTCGAATTCCGTCAAGCACCTGAGAATTGGGTGAATCGAGCGGCAGATTGCAGCAGCGTGATTGACCGACGCATATCGCCACCCGAGACTTCGACCAGTCGATCTAATGCATCGTCGCTGATTTGAAGGGATTCTTTGTGGGCGATAAAACGAAGTCTGAAGAAAAGATGGATAAAATTAATGTTTATTTATTTATTTATGACATACTTGTGCACGATCCCGGGTGAGAATAAATTGAATGTTTATCGGAATACTGTTTCTGTGACCAGAAAAAGTGCGTTCGAAATTCCGCAACTTTGTTTCAGAGTTTGTGGAATCAGCAGGAAAGTTGATTTCACGAAAATTTTTATGACGTGCAAGAGATGAACTTGAGACAACTATAAGTTAAAGAAATTTAAACCAACAATATTCCGTTGCCGGTAAAATACAGAAAACGTGACATTTTATTGTTGTTAATTTTTAGAAATGTATAAAAAACAATAACCGTTCTTTCTGCACATCGATGCCGAGCGGTTTGAATCTGAATTTGGCACATCGTGATGTCAGCGGCTCGATGATTCGACTGATGTAGTTGCAGACCAGGCAGAATCGAGTGGTCCGCGATTCGCGTTCCATCGTGCGACGAAGGGCCGCCTGCGTTTTAGGCAAAAATAACAACAAATATAGTTGTAACTGGAAGAAACGGTTGACTCACAAACCCATTACCTGCGCAGCACTTGTCATGTTGTCGGCCTCGTCCAGAATCACGATTTTCAACGCCGGACATGGCTTCCCGTCTGGCCGTGTGCCGGACACAGCGGTTTGCGCAAAGTTTTTCACCTGCCAGTTGAAGCACTTTCAATGAAATTCTCCGATTTTTCCTCATGGTGAAGAATGAAGATCGAAATTTGCACATGAACGCCAAGATAGGTTTGCCGCCTAAAGTTGCGTAGGTTGTTGTACAACTTGCAGCGGCACAAAGAACTTTCACATTTAGCCTTCGAAACGTAATTCCGGGCAATTTTCACCGCATCGAATGAAATGACAATTTGGAAAACAGCAACGGAAAAACATGGGTTTGGTTTATACTGTCATAAAGAACCGTTTTTTATTTTTCGTGAAAAAAAACGGTTTTTTTTTCGAAAAAAAACCGTTTTTTTTCCAAATACTTTTCCAGTACTTTAGAACGTAATTTCGGAAAATATAACAATTTCAGTGCAAAATTTGTTCGAAGTGACGAGAGTGCTCTTGAAGAGTGTTGAAGTCAGTCGAAAACACTTGGTTTACACGCTTTTTGGCCCATTTTGGGCCGGTTAATTTTTGTGCTCGAGCCAATTTTTCACTGAAGTCGAAAAACTCATCAGTTTTGCATTACAATTTTTTGGAAAAATTGGGATAAAGTACCGATATTTTTCCGATCAAAAACCGAAAACCCACGGAAAAATAAATGGAAAAGTATTCGGGTCTCGAAAAAAACGGTTTTTTTTCGGTTTTTTTCCGCCTGCCAGTATAAACAGAGCACAATTTTTGTGAAAAAAATTGTTGCGCGCAGTACCCAATGACCATCTCAAGAAATCCCGCTCGACATTTACCAAAAACCTCAATTTCGCTATAAAACCGGTGTTTTTGTTGGTGTTTTGCCACTATCGGGTATCGGGTTATTTTCGAAGTATCGGGTATCGGCTTTTTTCATGAACTATCGGGTATCGGGTATCGGCATTTTCCAAGTATCGGCTATCGGGTATCGGGCAGTGTAGTTTCTGGGGGGGAGGGGGTCCCCCTAAGGTACACTAACCGCCGCGACCAAGGCACACTAGTACACTAACCGCCGCGCCAGGTACACTAACCGCCTCAATTTTTGCCTAAAATCGTCATTTTTAGGCCTAAAATTGGCATTTTTAGGCCTGAAATGGGTGACTTCCAGGTCAATGATGTCAAAAATCGCCAAAATACCTTTTTATGGAGAATTTTTTCCAAAAAGGGAAAAAAATCGGTCAAATTTTCGACCTCAAAAAGTGACTTTTTCCTGGATTTGGGTCTTCCCCCTTCTCCCCCAGGGAGGTACACTAACCGCCGCACGGAAAAAAGGGGTATAGGTATACTGTCATAAAGAACCGTTTTTTATTTTTCGTGGAAAAAAAACGGTTTTTTTTCCGAAAAAAAAACCGTTTTTTTCCAAATACTTTTCCAGCACTTAAGAACTTAATTTCGAAAAATATAACAATTTCAGTGCAAAATTTGTTCGAAGTGACGAGAGTGCTCTTGAAGAGTGTTGAAGTCAGTCGAAAACACTTGGTTTACACCAGTGTAGTTCCTGGTCCGGCGCGGCGGTTAGTGTACCTACCCCTTTTTTCCGTGCGGCGGTTAGTGTACCTCCCTGGGGGGGTAAGGGGGGGGAAGACTCAAATCCAGGAAAAAGTCACTTTTTGAGGTAGAAAATTTGACCGATTTTTGGCCCTTTTTGGAAAAAATTCTCCATAAAAAGGGTATTTTGGCGAATTTTGACAACATCGACCTAAAGATCACCCATTTTAGGCCAAAAAATGCCCATTTTAGGCCTAAAAATGCCTATTTTGGGCAAAAATTGAGGCGGTTAGTGTACCTGGCGCGGCGGTTAGTGTACTAGTGTACCTTGGTCTCGGCGGTTAGTGTACCTTAGGGGGGACCCCCCTCCCCCCCAGGAACTACACTGGTTTACACGCTTTTTGGCCCATTTTGGGCCGGTTAATCTTTGTGCTCGAGCCAATTTTTTACTGAAATCGAAAAACTCTTCAATTTTGCATTACAATTTTTTGGAAAAATTGGAATAAAGTACCGATATTTTTTCGATCAAAAACCGAAAAGATACCCACGGAAAAATAAATGGAAAAGTATTCGGGTCTCGGAAAAAAACGGTTTTTTTTCGGTTTTTTTTTTCGGAAAAAAACCGGTTTTTTTTTCGCCTGCCAGTATAGGTATAGGTACACAAAAAAACCGAAAAAAACCGTTTTTTTCGAAGCCCGGAAAAATACGTTTTTATTTTTCCGAAAATTTTTCCAAGTGGCAACTTTTGGAAAAAAAACGGTTTTTTTCCAAAAATTTCCGAGATATTTTCCAAGGTTGCGAGAGGATGTTGTCAAAACTAATGTAAATCGGTGCAAAACAGTTTAAAATGAGCACTTTTTGATCTCCAGGTCCATTTTTAGCCTGTTTCAGGCCATTTCCCGACGAAATTTTCTCCAAAATAGGCGTTTTTGGACCATGGGTATCCTTAAGTACTGAAAAAATATTTGGAAAAAAACGGTTTTTTTCCAAAAATAGGGTCCCCCCTAAGCAGTGTAGTGGCAGGCAGATGGTTGCAAGGTACCCTTGGGGGGGATGGATCCAGATGGGTGCAAGGTACCCCCCTACCCAGCCTCCAGAAGGTTGCAAGGTACCCCTGGGGTCCGAAAAAAGGGTGTTTTTTGCATGCTTTTTTCTGCAAAATTGGCCGAAAAAATGGTACTTTTTTGCATTTTGGCCGAAAATTTGCCCAAAATAGCTATTATATGGAGGTTTGCGCGCGGAGCGCGCGATTTTTGGGGTTTTGAGGTCGAAAAACACCCATTTTTGCCTATAAAAACCATAAATTTATGGTTGCAAGGTACCCTCCGGGGTGGTTGCAAGGTACCTACCCTTCCCCCCCCATCCCCCCCCAAGGGGTGGTTGCAAGGTACCTACTCCTTAGGGGGGGAATCCCCCCCCCATCCCCCCCCCAGCCACTACACTGCCCCTAAGTAAATACAAACCTGTTGCACGGTGGCTGTCTTGCCGGTGCCGGGCATGCCGCTGATGCAATGAGCGACTCACGTCAGTCAGCAGTGAGTCGAGCACAAACTGTCGTGCGTACGAATATTCATCGATGCGACCGACCATTTTAGACACTTTTTAGGTGCAATTTGCACCTAAAAAATCAGAATTGCACCTAAAAATTCAGGGTTTAGGTGTATACTGGCAGGCGAAAAAAAACCGGTTTTTTTTTCGAAAAAAACCGAAAAAAAACGTTTTTTTCCGAGACCCGAATACTTTTCCATTTATTTTTCCGTGGGTACCTTTCCGGTTTTTGATCGGAAAAATATCGGTACTTTATTCCAATTTTTCCAAAAAATTGTAATGCAAAACTGATGAGTTTTTCGATTTCAGTGAAAAATAGGCTCGAGCACAAAAATTAAGCGGCCCAAAATGGGCCAAAAAGCGTGTGAACCAAGTGTTTTCGACTGACTTCAACACTCTTCAAGAGCACTCTCGTCACTTCGAACAAATTTTGCACTGAAATTGTTATATTTTTCGAAATTACGTTCTTAAGTACTGGAAAAGTATTTGGAAAACAACGGTTTTTTTCCGGAAAAAAACCGTTTTTTTCCACGAAAAATAAAGAACGGTTCTTTATGACAGTATAGTTAGGTGCAAGGTTGCACCTAGTGGATATGGTGACATGAAAATTTTACTGTTTCGTTTTCTTCTCAATCGGTTTTCAATAATGAAACTAGTACAAAATGTGCTACAAAATGTTGAACTTTCCCTGAAAAGTTTGCTTTTGCTAAAGGAAAAGGCATTCATTGCGTTACAACTTTATTGAACTTCTAAAAGCACGCAAATAGCATTGAAAACACAAGCTGGCAAAAAAAGCCTAAAATTGGCGTTTTTTGTCCAAAATAGGGGTTGCACCTACTTTGGCCAGCTTGCACCTAAAAATTGGGGGGTTGCACCTAAGTTGCACCTAGTGAATTTTGAAAAAACCCTGCTCCCAAGTGGGGGCAGTAAATTGACAGAGCCCCCCCCCCCCCCGGAATTCAAATTTCAAATTTTATCTGTAAGCTCACGCAAAGACCTTCAGGAGATCCGGCAAACACCTAAAAAAGAGACATATCAGTAAATAGCACACAAAATTATAATCATGAATGATCAAACGACAAAACGTACCGGAGAGATTCAAAAACAACAAACAACACAGCAACGGCAGGCGATAAATCAGCGATTGATGGCGAACACGAGATGATAACAGATGTCAACAAAATTGATGATGACCTGAAAGCAGCAACCTAGTGACTGAGGGGATCAGTCAACGACAGCTGAGAATTTTGATGAAATGTGGCAAGAAACTACGCCTCGACCACGTGAGTTTAGTTTAGTTTTAAAGGCCGCAATTGAGGCAGCAGAGACGACGTCCTCTGGGAGCCTGTTTCAGAGGTCCACGATAAGATAGGCCCAGTACCCGGACAAGTCTGCACCCGCGCCATGGACTGGAATAAGCTCCCCAAGTGGGAGCAGTAAATTGACAGAGCCCCCCCCCCGGAACAAGCTCCCCAAGTGGGGGCAGTAAACTGACAGAGCCCCCCCCCCCCGGAACAAGCTCCCCTCAAGTGGGGGCAGTAAATTGACAGAGCCCCCCCCCCCCCCCGCCCCGGAATAAGGCCCCAAGCTCCCCAAGTGGGGGCAGTCAATTGACAGAGCCCCCCCCCCACCGGAATAAGCTCCCCAAGTGGGGGCAGCAAATTGACAGAGCCCCCCGCCCCGGAATAAGCCCCCCCCCCAAGTGGGCCGGGGACAGTGAATTAATAGTGCCCCCCAGAATAAGCCCCCGCCCCGGAACAAGCCCCCCCCCCCCGGTGGGGCAGTGAGTGAAAAGGGCCCCCCCCAAAAAAACACCGAAACCTAGCCGTCATCTGACCGAAACAAGTGATTTTTGACCACCTGCAAAGTTGATGCAGTCTGAAGCAGTCTGATGCAACAGCAACCTACATCAGACACCGCATCAAACGCATCAGACACTTTTTTGATGCTAAGCTGATGCAAGCTGCCTTATACTCTTGCATCAAATTTGCATCAGCCTGCATCAACTAGCATCGTCCAACTATTTTTTGCTGTGTACAGTACCGGGTTCAATTCTAGGCTTAGGTAGCGCTGACAAAAAGCCGAACTACATGTAACTTAGCGTGCGCGCGAAGTTTTGTGAATGGGTCTTGCATGCGCTATGTTTGCACTAGGAAGGTTTATGGAAGCAGACTTCTAGTTTCAGCTTCAAATTGCCCCCGATACTGTACATAAGTCAACTTTGGTCTCCGCTTGCCTCACATTACCGATTAAAGTCGGTTTACAACTGCATTCCCTCATAGTCAAGAAATGGTCTCTACCCCCAGCCGTAACGTACACTTCTTGACGCCGAAACATTATTTCTGTCTTTCTTGTCTTTCTTGTCCGCGTAGTCAAGAAGTGGTGTTTACGCCCAGGCGTAACGCACACTTCTTGACTGTGTATTATTATTTCTGTCTTTCTTGTCCGCGTAGTCAAGAAGTGATCGTTACGCCCGGGCGTAACATGCAGTTCTTGACGCGTCAAGAAGTGTCTAGCTACCCCCAAAAGGTACCTGGTCCAAAAAGTACACCATGCACATGTGGCCCAAAAAGTACCTGGCCCAAAACGTACCTGACCCAAAAAGTACGCCATGTGCATGACGCCCAAAAAGTACCTGGCCCAACCCAAAAGGTACCTGACCCAAAATGTACGCCATGTGCATGACGCCCAAAAAGTACCTGGCCCAAAAGGTACCAGGCTCAAAAGGTGCGTAGCCCAAAAGGTTCCTGGTCCGAAACCTTATGTGGCCCAAAAAGTACCTGGCTCAAAAGGTCACATGGCCCCAAAAGTACTGTGGCACTGGCACAAAAGGTTTACTGGCCCATAATGAGACGGAACCTTATGCATGACAACACAGACGACTCAGTCAAGCACTTCCGGTTGATTGAGTTCCGGTTCACTTTTTTTAGTTGATAATTTTGTTATAATCATATAAATTTAAGTTTTAGCATGAACAGAATAATGTTCAGCTTTAATTCACACATCGCATCAACTTACACACACTGGCACTCGGCTCGACACTGAACATCACAGGCCAACCGTGGGTTCGGAACAAACAATAAAAAGAGAACAGCTGAGCAAAGCACCATCACCGTGCAATGCAATCTGCGTCTGCGGTTGAACACAAAATTTTTGTTTTTGAGTTTTTATAGCATCGATTTTCCAAGCAAGAGCAAATCTTGGAGTGTCGGTCAATTGTCTTAGCGCAATCACATGTGCAGTACAACAAAACTTTTTGAGCTGCATGAATTCGAAAATCGCGAACAGACGCGTAAAAAATCTGTCGTTCTAAAAGCAAGGCGACAATGCACGCCGAAACGTCTGGCATCAGCGTTGGTGGCGGCGATTCGACTGACCAATACGTGAGCCCGGCAATTGTGGCCTTGTTGGGACTGACGGCCACCGATGGGATCACAGGCACAGACACGACGACGCAGTTGGCTGCTGTTGTTGATGAAAGTTGGTTTTTCTTTTTGCACATTTTGAGCTGCTGCTGGGCGAGTAACAGTCAATCGGGCCGTCCGCAGGCCGGGCCGGACTGTCCTGCTTGCACTCTCTCCGTGTCCCGGCGCCGGCCGATGTTTGTATTGTACCCTACCCGCCCCGAAAAATCTTCCCCCCAATCCCCCCCTCCCAAACAGTGTAGGTCCTGGTCCGGCGGCTCCGGCGCGGCGGTTAGTGTACCTACCCCTTTTTTCCGTGCGGCGGTTAGTGTACCTCCCTGGGGGGAAGGGGGGGAAGACCCAAATCCAGGAGAAAGTAACTTTTTGAGGTAGAAAATTTGACCGATTTTTGGACCTTTTTGGAAAAAAGTCTTCATAAAAAAGGGTATTTTGGCGACTTTTGACAACATCTATCTAAAAATCACCCATTTTGGGCCTACAAATGCCAATTTTAGGCCTAAAAATGCCTATTTTGGGCAAAAATTGAGGCGGTTAGTGTACCTGGCGCGGCGGTTAGTGTACTAACTGTACTAGTGTACACAGTAGTGGCTGGGGGGGGGGTTGGGGGGGTTACCCCCCTCTCAGTACTTACCTACCACAAAACCCGAGGGGGGGTTGGGGGGGTTGAGTACTTACCTCTCACAACTCCAAATCATACCTCTCACAAGCAATTTTATACCTTTTTAAGGCAAAAATCGATGTTTTTCGACCTTATTTTCCCAAAAATCGCGCGCTCCGCGCGCAAACCCACCCATAATACCTATTTTTAGGCGATTTTCGGCGAAAATTTTGAAAAAGCACTATTTTTACCTCAATTTTTGGCCAAAGTTGTATCACAAAAACGGTGTTTTTTCGCCTTTTTGGGTGACCAAAATCATACCTCTCACGCTTCCGGTCCCAACCCCGCATCATACTTACCTCCCACACATGGGCCTGCCACTACACTGCTAGTGTACATTGGTCGCGGCGGTTAGTGTACCTTAAGGGGGGACCCCCTTCCCCCCCAGGAACTACCGTATTCCCTAAAATAGAGCCCCCCAAAAATACAGCCCCCCTAAAAGGGGTCAGTGAAAAAGTAGAGCCCCCCAAAAATACAGCCCCCCAACTTGGAATTCCCCGCTTGGGGGTCGTAAAGTCAAGTTCTTGTATAAGACACCTTGTGTACAACGTTTGTGGTTGAGTATATGATGACGCAAAGCCTTTTATGGAAGATCTGCACCTAAAAACACGCAGTAATGACCAGTAACACCCTGACAGATCTCCATTTTAGGGGTATTTTTGGAACATTTTTTGGGCAGCGAAAAAATACAGCCCCCCCCCCCAAAAAAATAGAGCCCCCCTCCAAAAAAAATACAGCCCACCTAAAACAAAAGGGGTCAGTGAAAAAATATAGCCCCCCTTGTATTTTAGGTTTTACGGTACACTGCCCCCAAACCGAGTTTCCCCCCCAAATCCCAGGGACACTACCCCCCGACCCGCCCCGCCAAAGTAGCCACCGCCCTGGTCCTAACCCGGCCGGTGCCCGACTGTATGTTTTTGAATATTCTGGCGCGTCGCGCAGGCGGCCCAGCAACAACGAGCGCCGGAGGTGCACAGAATCTGTTCAACTTGGATCAGCAATCTTTGACGCACAAACGGCGGGCCGACTTTTCTCGTGCGACTGACTCGAATCGACCGGCGTTGGCGCAGTCATCCGGTCACATAAATCTGAAGCAGGTTGGCTTGGTTTTGTGCGAATCTTATTCTGTTCATAATACTGTGGCGTGGCGTATAGTTGCAGATGAGAAAGGTCGTTTTTTTTTTAAGAGGTGAAAAAAACCTAACCTACCCATTTTTTTACGGGGCGGGACAAAATTTTAGGAAAAAATTTCAAATTTTTGAAGGAAATCTTGGAAAGTCGCGAGCTTAGTTTCTCAAATCGTGCAAAAACACCTTTTTCTTTTTTATGTGTTTTGGTCGACTTGTGTGGAATGTTTTTCCTCATGAAGCAATCCTAGATCACATTTTGCCGAATTATACCCCATTTGAATAGGCGACCAACTTCTGGCCTGGAAAAATGTCGAAAAAAAACGTTTTTTTTCAGTAAATGTACTTTTCTTGAAAAATTGGAACCATAATGCCTTTGGCTTATCTTTGCTGTCAGGCGCACTGCGCGCGGATCACTTCGAAAGTAATAATGAACGTGAGAACAAAAACGAGATTGTTAAGGTGTATGCGACTCGTTGCGACACTTGTGACCAGTTGGTGAAGCTGACGGACATTTTCCACCACATCAAACAATGTGAACATCGAAAACGATACAGCTGTGAATCGTGTGGCGAGTCATTCAATCACGAGAGGAACATGAACTTGCACACATTGTTGCATTCAATGATGGCGCCCGGATACAAACACGGGGTTGGTTTGGTTGATGTTTCGCGAAGAATGTCTTGCTTATTTTTCACCGATTGACTATAATTCGAAATACCATAACTTTTTTTGCAGAACGAGCTGATCTGCCCCACGTGTCATCGCAAATTCAGTCGTGTTGCGTCGTTTCGCTGTCACATCAAGCTGCATTTCTCGGATGACATGGCTGTATGCGTGTTGTGTCTGGAGGAATTCGTGTATCATGTACGTTTGGCTTGAGGTCTTGCACTATATAAAGAAAATACCATTGTCTAAAGTGAGAAAAGGAAAACATTTGTGAATTTATCGCGGTATTTTCAGCTCCGTTTTGATGCTTTTAGACGTTATTTTGCAGACGGACATGTTAATAAATGACACTTTTTGTGCAGTGCTTTATAACGATGTCTTTAAAATAATTGAGCCTTTTTAGATGCTACAATCGCCCTGTCTGGTCTGGTACCTTTAAGAAGCTGTGGTGCATTTATCGCCAATCGCTTTAATTTTTGCCCCACCTTTTCAGACCCAATTGCTTCGTCATGAGCGTGAGAGTCATCGCAAATCGCCAGACCCGACCAGCTCGGAAGGTACATAAATTTGCAACCAAATTTGAATACATGTTCAAAATGTAGCGAAGTGTTCAAAAAAAATTGTGTTGAAAAAAATTCAAAATCCAAATGTGCCCAGTTCGTGCCGACCAACGTTTGGTGCTGGTCGAGCGTGATGACGTCATCGTGTGTCGCGAATGTGGCGCGTTGAGCACGAATCTGGCTGATGCACGACAGCATGACACCATGCACAAACAGCTCAGGTTTGCTTCATAGTTATTGTGCTTTAGTCCCTTCCTTAACAAAGAATGCTTTATTGATCTCGAAATGTCGACGTTCACATTAAGTTAAATGGCTCGTGGTACTAAATCAGCACATGCCTTATTCTCCCCTAGGGATCGGCGTCGGTGTCGGAAAAAAGTCGGTGTAGGTACCGACACTACTAATGTCGGTGTCGGTGTCGGTCCACAAAAGTGTCGGTTTTTTTCAGGTGTCGGTAGTGTCGGTCCCCAATTTTTCGGCAGCCAACTACTATTAGAAAAAAAATATATTTCGTACTGATTATGTTCTTTAGTTGTCCACAACATATAAAAAAGCGCCAAGCGCTGGTTTTGAACGACCAATTCCTCACGAGCGTTTCTTTGCCGCGCGAGTCCGCCCGGACTAGCTTTGCAAAACCTAGTCGGTTCAGAATATCAAAATCGGTCTCTTTTGACGCCATTTTAGGCCTGCAAATATGCAAAAATGGTTCGAAATAGGTTTAGCTAACAAAATGAGGGGTTTCGGCGACGCTTTGTATCGTGGCCAATGCCTTTATACCACTTTCAAACATGAAAACACAAAATTCTGAACAACAAAAGTTGCGCTCATGGTAAAAATCCGATTCGTTCCGACGTTGAATGTTTCACTAGAGTGAGAGGCGGACAGAACCTGTTTGTCCTGCGACAAAGAGACAGACCTATCCTATCA
>JASAMV010004666.1:0-19916 GCA_030248065.1 Rhynchonema sp. JSB1_4
TGTTGAAGAAAGTGTGAAGAGGGAGTCGTCTGAGAAGAGTGTCTTTGACGTGGCTGATTTCAGCAACAGCAATGAAAAAACTTTGATGCGTCTTTGTCTGCAGGGGGTTTCGAAATGTGTTGTTCTTTGCGTAACGCCAGCGTTTTGGCCAGGGCAGATGTTTGTTTCGTGTTGGAAAATGTTTCTCATTTGGCCAAAAAGCAGCAGTGAAATTGAACACAAACAGTAGCAATAAGGTAAACGGAACAAGAAAACGGCGGTGACCAAAAATAACTGGGCGATAGTTTTCTGCCACAGCCAGTACTTGCCGCATGTTATTTCAAATTGATTCTCAGGTCGTCAGCTCGATCACGGCTTCGTTGCGTTTCGATGGCGCGTTGAATGTGGATTTGACCGAGTTTCAAGTGGGTGTTTATGTTTGGCTTTTTTATCTGGAACGTTCCGTGCTGTAGTACATTTTAATTTCGTTGCCTCTTAGACTTATAGATGCAGGGAGACTACGGTTCGGAGTCGAGGCAGGCAACAAGCTCAACACAGTCAACAAGCCACGCAGCTGGCTCGTGTGCGTTTCAAATGTTTCAGTCACGCAAGCTGTGTATGTCAGCTGTGGGGCTTGTTGACTGTGTGTGTTGAGCTTGTTGCCTGCCTCGACTTCGAACGGGAGTTTCCCTGCGTCCGTAAAAATGCGTCAGGCGTCGAAATTAGAAACTTACTGGAATAATGAAAAGGAAAGCATGACACTAATCTGCAGACCAATTTGGTGCCGTACCCACGTATCCACTTTCCACTGGCCACCTATTCGCCCGTCATCTCTGCTGACAAGGCGTATCATGAGACCCTTTCTGTTGGCGACATCACCAACATGTGCTTCGAGCCCGCCAATCAGATGGTCAAGGTATGAATTTTTTTTACTTTTTTTGGTTATGGTTGTTTTGTGCTGTTGATGGATATCAAACGAGCTTGGTGATCACTGGTCGGCCTGGACCTGGCTTGGTTGAGTTTTTTTAATTATGGATTATTTGCTGATGCCACCAATTTCCACCATCTCAAAACTTCTTCCAAGGCTGCAAAAACGATTTTTACGTTTTTCATTCGAAAGTTACGTGACCAAGGCTGCAAGGCAGATTCGCTAGCCAAGTTTCATGTCGGCCCCTAATCTTTACAGACTGCTGCCGTCTGCTTATTCCCGCACTATTTATCGTTTCCATTTCCAGTGCGACCCGCGTCACGGCAAGTACATGGCGTGTTGTCTGCTGTTCCGTGGTGATGTTGTGCCCAAGGACGTGAACGCTGCCATCGCCTCCATCAAGACGAAACGTTCCATCCAGTTTGTCGACTGGTGTCCCACCGGATTCAAGGTGAGACACAGTTTCGCAATAAATCCGGACTTTGTTAATTTATTATTAGCCGCCATTGTTCTTCAGTACCATTTTGATGACTCATCCGGTTGTGAAATTTCTGTGCTGAGGTCACCTGGCCAATTTTTCAGGTCGGCATCAACTACCAACCACCCACTGTTGTGCCCGGCGGTGACTTGGCAAAGGTTTGCGTCGTTTGTTTTCGGATTTGGTCGCGTTTGTTCGTTGTCATTTATGCATTGTGCTGCAACGTAGCCCAAGTTGTCGGATTTTAATGAAATTTTCGTTATGTATGAGCAAACGAGATTGCCCCGTCTATGTAACAGGTGCCGCGTGCGGTGTGCATGTTGTCCAACACAACAGCGATTGCCGAGGCCTGGGCACGATTGGATCACAAGTTCGATCTCATGTACGCAAAACGTGCATTCGTCCATTGGTACGTCGCTACATTGTTGTTTTTTAGCCAGTTGGATCAACTCTAATCACTTTTAACAATTTTTATTATTACTCACAAATGCAACTAAATGTTTCAGGTACGTCGGCGAGGGCATGGAAGAGGGTGAATTCAGTGAGGCGCGTGAGGATTTGGCTGCATTGGAGAAGGACTATGAAGAGGTACGGTGTTGTTTATTTTATAGAGTCTCTTTAATTCTTTTCTGTGGCACTTTATTCAGTTTTTTTTATTTTTACAGGTGGCCATCGATTCTCTGGAAGGCGAGGGCGGTGAAGAGGGCGAAGAATATTAAATGAGAGAAAATCGAACGAGAAAAAGCCGAAAAATTTCCCATCACAAGTCTTCTATTCATTATTTAGGACACCCATACAGTTTATAAAATTATCGTTCATTTCGCAAACACATTCCTTCTATCATTGTTGAAACAGGCATAATTATTGTTTCGTCGGTTGAGCATTTTGGCTTTCTACATCATTATTTTTTCGCTACTGCTGCCCATCTTACCGTCTATGTGGTACGAGTTACAGTATACCTGTCCGAAAAGTCCTCTGATATTCTATTCAGCTTTTTGCACATGCGTGATTTTATCTGCAATGGAATTCCCCATATTTTTCGCAGTTTTATTACCTTTATGTTGTGGAAGACATTCTGCGCATTGATTGGTCGAAACGCGGTTATCTCCAAAAAATATACAGTTTTTTACCGAAACATTATAACTGGTTGTATCTTTGAGCTTCTGTCACAGTCACTCCGTGTTTGTCGTCTGAGGTTAGGCCCATGGTATTTTTGCAAAAGGGTTTACTTTTTTCTGATCTTCAGTGTTGTTCATTCCATGTAACGGCTTTTCTTGTTGATGTTTTATGCTTGTGTGACTTAATCTCATCAACTTAGTGCGCCTAATCGCGCCTATATGAGCGCGCAAACCAAGGCTTTTCGATTCTAAACTCTCACAATTTTCGGTCGCCTTAACATCGATAAATTCGATCTTTTTATAATATCTCAGTTCAATTATTGCCACACCCGCACAGAAACTTGACTATTTTCTTCTAATTTCATTATCTCAATTTATTTTGATTGCATCGCCAGAGTTAATGAAGTAAAATACTGCCACAGCTTTTTGATTATTGCTTGGTTACATACTGTCAGCTAACAGTGCAAACACACACAAAGTACGCACAAAAGAGACAGAATAACCTGACATATACCATGCCTGATTGTTGATACACCACCCATTTGCTGTTTTATCTTCAACACACCACTGATTTGGTCACCCATTTCAGCTGGGCTCGATATATCGTTTCCCATAGCAACCACAACGGCTTTGCGCACTGGTTGAACGGTTGTAAATGAGCCAGTGAGCGGCCCGGCTGATGTTTCAATATGGTATCGATCATGGTAGCTCGGTCGGTCTATCAGATAACCGCAGTCATGTGGTTCCTGGCCACTTGGGTATGCCGTGTGCAGTAGATTCAGCATGACACTGGCCGTGAACTGGGTTTTGAGGGGAAATCGTGAATTTCAAGTTGTGATAAGCCTCGGGTTGTAAGCTAAGCTGCTAGAATACAACCAAGCCTAATCCCGCTATTTTGGACAGGCTTGGGTTTGAACTTGTGTGTGACCGCGCTTTCAAAGCGAAGCAGCTCTTTTAGGTGGCAGCTATATTATTGAAAAAAAACCGTTGTTCTGTGCGTGACGCTTGCCTGCACTGAAACATCAACTTACGGACACAAAATCCTGCAACAGCACGCTTGTAATTTGCGATGAACAGTACTTGCCGATTAGAGGGCGCAGACATTGCAGATAACAGTCGGCCGTTCTGAAAAGATAATAGGAAGAAATTTCATCCAAACTCAAAAAGCGCGGCTGATCGGTTGGTATCTCAGAAGTGAGAATAAAATCAGCTCGCAGGTATCGCAGCTCGGGTAACGTAGCCGTTACCTGCACCACTCGCCCGTCATACTGTAGACCTCATACTGTTTCACATTGTTCCAGTATTTGAGCAGCCCATCAGCTTTACGCCTTTGACGTGACTGGTCACTGTTGCATAGATCGGTGCACATGCCGCCAGTGGCACGTTGCACGCGCATGAAGCACGGCATGGACGAGTTGAACTCTGCAGCAGTGAACATCGATATCGATTGATGCCGGTGACTGATAGAATGCAATAAATGCAGCTGTATGGTCACTCACTACAGTCATATGAATCTTTACGGTGCAATGACGGAGGCCTGTTACCCTACTTTCGATCACTGCATAAAGAATATTCACAAAGTTTGCAGATTAACGGCCAAGATTTGGACAAAGGCAGTACCATAGCGACCCAAACTTTCACTGTAAACAGTCACTATTTGGAGGGTGCACTGTATCAAAATATCAATCGATATCTGTCACGCACCAACCATGATAGTGATCAACGCACATGTATTGCATCGGATCCAATGACCGGACGACGCTTGATTTGCCGATGAAATCCGGGCACCGCGACAGGCATTGACGCACTTGAGTGTACGTGCTAAGCATTTGGAACATCAGCTGATTGACATCGCCTCGGTTTTTTCGAGTCGGCATGACACTTGCGCTGATTGGATCCGCCTTCGTTGTTTTACTGCTTGTCCCCAATTCTCACGACACGACCACGAATAGTCAGAGAGACGAACCGATCACGAAGTTTGATACATACTTCCGAACAGCTGTGCTGTACATTTCGAATACGAAACCAAAATTCAGAGCGAAAGGTTGATCCCACAAGCTATCCCGCTTCTGGCTTGGGCTAGGCTGATCTTAGGCCTATAGCTTGCCCCCCCATGAGGCAAGTCGATCCAACTAAACCAACCTGCACAAATCTGCTAACGACTCCCCGTCAGTTGGCACCAGCACACTGGTCCCGGCCAGGTCTCGGTTGTGCTTGATACCCAGCTCTGGGTCCATCCGAACCGGTGCTCTGTCCACGTGACTACTGGCCGCTGATGTTTCATTGTACTTGTGTTTGAGCACAGCCAGACACTTTTCGGTGCAGAGGAAGCCGTGCCAGATTTGCCAGGAGTCCGCCGAACTGCAAGGTTTTTCCGGACTTTTTTCTCAACAAACAAGCAATCTTACTCTGTTGACCCCCTGTCGAGCAGTTCTGAAGAATCTTATAGCCTTCCAGTTGGCCGTTAACTTCCTAATGACCGTACTCTGAATGTATTATACATACATACGAAGGTACATTAAAGGGGAAATTGCACATTCCTAATCGCCCTTCAAGTTTTACAAGTGGTTAGACAGCAATGTGGGCATCACAAAAGTCAAATCACTTGGTATAAGCGTTCAAACATGCACCGAGGAGATTCCTTTTAAGACAAGCCACTTTGGACAAAATTCGGCGCGGACCGGCCGAATTTCTACCTGCGCATTCAGGCAAATTGCCTGATCAAAAAGCTCTCAAGGCGATGGAATGTTTCACAGGATTTTTGAAACTCACTAACTATAGAATTTCGCTTTTCTTTTTATTTCGAAGTTCAACGAATTGTTCCAGCGTGTCTGCTAAATGTTTCATGCTCTGCTTGTCACGCTGGAACAATTCGTCGAAATTCGAAATATAAAGAAAAGCGAAATTCTATAGTTAGTGAGTTTCAAGAATCATGCGAAACATTCTATCGCCTTGACAGCTTTTTGATCAGGCAGTTTGCCTGAATGCGCAGGTAGAAACTCGGCCGGTCCGCGCTGAATTTTCTTCCTGATTGTTCCCTTTAAACTGCTTCTCCTGGGTACACGTTTGAGAGTGTGTACCAAGTGATTTGACTTTCATGATGCCCACACGACTGTCTAAACACCTGTGGAGTTTGAAAAGCGGTTAGGAATGCGCAATTTCCCATTTAATGTAACCCTATGAAAATATTTGATCCGATCAAAACTGCCGGGCGTCGGTCATAATCACTATAAAATCACTGCAGACGTGTATTGGTCGCACAATGACTTTATAAGAATTGGTCAAATTTTTTTCCTGAATCGTAAAGAGGGAAAGTAACGGGGCAGTGACGTTGCGTTGCCCGATCGCACACAAAGCATGTAGTAAAGAGAATGTTTCAGATCCGCAGCAACGTGGGTGCTCTGCTGGATTATTTTCAGGTGAAAATGTTTTGTGAGAATCACAAATAGCACAGTTGTTAAGAGTGACTGAACGTGAAAATCAGGATTCATTTGATGAATTCTTATATGGTCATTGTGCGACCAATATCAATAATAATTGTACTATCACATTAGAGAACCCGCGACTTGGAACAACCCATGAACAATGGTAGACCTTCGTTTCCTTCTGTTTCCATTGGCAGCCATCTGACTTGTCATCAGCAACATTGCGCAGCATTTTATCAACACAGCGTGCGTCAGCACCATTACGGATGCGAATAATCAGTCCTCTGAAATACTGCGCGCTTCTTTTATCAGTTCCGAAATATAGGAAAATCAAAAATGAGAGATCATAGTTGAATTTGGATGGAACACAAGATCGTCTGTCGTGGATCACATAAAAACAACAGAGTCACAGTAACAGTTCGTCACAAAGATTAAGCAGAGGCACGCTGTTTTTTCAGGAGCATTTTTCTCCTCTTTGTATCAACTGTATCCGACTGAGTCGCAAACTTTTGCTCGCAACAACCTCAATATCAAATACACGAGGCACAAAGGCGTGGGAATAAAAAGTGTGCGCCGCCCCTAACTCGCTGGTGCGTGAACAACAAAATATGAATTTTTCATGAATATAAATTACAGTTCACAATAGAGGGCCGTGTCCTGTACCTCCGGTAGTTATGGAAACATGCGGAGAAAAATCCACAGTGAAATACTGTATGTATGTACAGCTGATCAGGGTTGGATTAAAAAATTTTTTTATTATCGAACTTTTTTTTTTAAAAAAAAAACTTTTTAAAATTTTTTTTTTAAAAATCACTTTTTTTTATTCCGGACCCCCAAAAAATTGGTTTCTAGAAAAATGAAATTTCTGAAATCATGTTACTTAGGTATGTTTTGAGGGACACTAAAGAGAACTTCTCCACTGACTTGCATGTTTATGTCGATCACCTGCGATCTAGCCCATTTGGTCATAACTTTGAGAACCCGCCCGAAGGTAACTCTGTGGGCATATATGACAAAGGGAAGACCAACCTTCTGTTTGTGAATTTGGGGATAAATTTAAATAGAGATAAAGAGTTACACCACACTCATGTTGTGTGACAAAAGCAACAAATGACAAATCCACACAACTGCAAATAGGCGAGCAAAGTGGAGTCTGTCGATAGCTTACGTCGATAGCTCAAT
Organism: Rhynchonema sp. JSB1_4; assembly: GCA_030248065.1. Lineage (NCBI taxonomy): Eukaryota > Metazoa > Nematoda > Chromadorea > Monhysterida > Xyalidae > Rhynchonema > Rhynchonema sp. JSB1_4. The sequence continues at coordinate 7,111 of JASAMV010004666.1, forward strand.
AACTGCACAGTATACGGTATGGGGTGTCCTATATTATACGTGCAGCGATTGTTGGGATGTCTGGGAACTGTATGAGTCCATTACAACGCCATTTTAAACTGAAATATAAGCGCCGCAGGCGATTTTTTGAGAATGATGAGCAATAAAACGCATGAAAACATACATTTTTACCTTAAAAAAGTGAGAAAATAACGAAAAAAAAGGGGAAAAATAATAAAAAAAGTGGACCTACTTTTTAAAATTTTAAAATAAAAAAGTGGCCAACTTTTTTTTTTAAAAAAAAAAAATTTTTTTTTTACAAAAAAATTTTTACTTTTTTTTTTTTATCCAACCCTGCAGCTGATATAATGATCAAACACAGTGTTGTTCTTTTTTTCGAAAAACTTAGCATGCTATCCAAAAATTGGACAGCTCTGGACACCACCTTGGTTAGCAGTCAGGACGAGAAAGTAAAAAACCTGTTTTTCGTCTGTGAACCAAATTAAATGATTATCGCTTGGCCATCCGCACTCGTGCAATCCTTGAGAGCAACTTGTTTGTTTTCTGCTTGTCTGCCGCTCGTTTGGTTTCCGCCGGTCTTGGAACTTCATCCGTCAGTTGGTTTTGTGCGATTAATTCTAAGTTCCGTTCTATAAAAAAGAGTTTCCATTTGAACAATTATCAAATATCGCAGAACCGCGTGGTGCATTAAAAATTCAGGCGATTATTCAAGCAAGAGAGGTTCACCCGATGCCACGAACGGAAATGAACACGCACGAGTCGATGTTTGCTAATGTACTTGATAAAAAAAGAAAAATAATTCCTTCACTCTCATGTCCCCCTTTAGTTGTTCATGTTAAATCCGCTTATTTTTTTATAACTCAATGACAACAACATATGCACTGCACCAATACATATGGACGTTGAGAGACTACCATTATTCCAGCGTGAAGTAAAAAGAGTCTCTGCTTTCAACGAATGCACTTACGTGAATTGAACTGGATCTTTATTATTGAACGTATACAACACGCAGTGCAAGGGTGGCATGAATGTCAGCGGTGGACACTCACGTTTTGTGCCCCGGCTACAGATCATCATTGTCACTTTATCAATGTGTTTTGGGTTCACGCGCATTCTCGCATAAATGTTGAGCATATTCGATCCGTACAAGAGTATCCAAAAATTGTCGCTGCCACAAATTTACTCAAGAAGAAAGAGGTCGCAACGGCACAGAATGGTTCCATTAACTTCTACAATGTCCTTGACCTTGCCGACCACACATTGGCTGCAAAATGGCTGTTTTTAATTTTTGCAATATTGTTGTCACGTGTCACTTTCGCTTGATAGCGTTCAATGGCAGCTTGCAACGAACAAAAGTGCGGGAATCAAAATGCAGTCAAGTTTATATAAACGTATGGGTAACGTTGTACTTGAAAGAATCGAGTCATGCCAGAATCAGTGACTTTATACGACCTATGTACGAGTGATAAGAGCTTTGAAAAACGGGAACTCATTCCGGGATTCGAGATTCAACACCGATTCTTCGGATAAAGTGAAATACGCTTCGAGATTATAGTGTTTCGGTAGGATATACTTCCAAGTAGCGCGAAACCAACGCATGCTTTCCTCCAGTTTTTTATGTCATTGCCATGCCACAAAGAGTACAGTACACTTCGTTTCCAATCAAGTACAGTAAATCAAGATAATCGCCAATAATTCGTCACAAAATTTTTTCTTTTTTTCATTCCGATCGCATAACCTTAGAAAGCGGATAAATGAAACAAAACTTGGTCCATGGTCATAACATAGTCGAACGAAAAGCCACTGCTTCCACAAAAATTTACTGCTTTCACAAAAATTTCTGTTTGGCGTTTTCCTCATTTTGCCCCTTTTCGTTTGGTGACACCTGGCGAAAAACATTCGTCATAGAAAGGAGGTGATGTTTTTATTAACAAAACGAAAAAATGCCAACCTGGTGGCAGTGGTCGTGGACTGGATGCACTTTCGGGCGTGTTTTGGCCACTTGATGGCGTTTGACCACCTGTTGATAAAAAGAAAGCTGTGAAATTACATAATGGCGCAATCATTTTAATGCTAGTGGAGGAAGTATGCTTCCATAGCCGGACTCGAACGCACCACCTTTGCACTGCTGATGGCGGCACACCGATTGAGCTACGTGAACGCACCTGATAGTTGTTGTTGATCGAGACTGGCTGTTGAACTGGCTGATTCAGACGATGATGGAGCACCTTGCTTTTCGAGCGCCATTTTCTCGCGGTACAGGCGCTGCGCCACTTCTGCAATTGGAAAATAGACGGAAGTTTAGTTTCTACTGTAGCTTTTACAAAAGTAGATAATTTTCGTGGTATAGTAAATTTCTAATTTCGTTGCCTCATGCATTCCTACAGACGCAGGGAAACTCCCGTTCGAAGTCGAAGCAGGCAACAAGCTCAACACACAGTCAAGAAGCCACGCAGCTGACGCACACAGCTTGTGTGACTGAAACATTCGAAACGCACACGAGCCAGCTGCGTGGCTTGTTGACTGTGTGTTGAGCTTGTTGCCTGCTTCGACTTCGACCGGGAGTTTTCCTGCGCCTGTAGGAATGCATGAAGCAACGAAATTAGAAACTTACTATACAGTCTGTCTTGTTTAGAAATCTGCGATCTACTGTATTGTGATTATTATTTCGATGGAACAGTCCTAATCACTATCGTCGATGGTATAGGGTGGAATTTTCGAAACGGTGTAAAGGTCAGTTGGGCGTAAAGGTCGATGTAAAGTTCGGTCGAAAGCTCGGTCGGCGTAGCTCGGTGTAAACGTGAAAAAACATTGCCTGTTATTAACGTGGAATGTTTCAAGTTTACACCGAGGTCTATCACACTGAGCTGTCGACCGAGCTTTCCACCGACTTCACACCCAACTGACCTTTACACCATTTCGAAAATATACCCAGAGACTGTGGGTGCCTCACTACATTCGAGGGGTAAAATATGTAGAGTGGATTTACCGTATTCATTCGCATAATGTTGATCGCGTTGGTCCCTGAACTGCTTCTCCTCTGTGGCCGTGTGTGCAGGCGTCTGGCTCGAATCATCCACTATGAACTCAACGCTCTTCTTTTTCGGCGGCGGCGGTTTTTTCGGTGACTCTGTAATTTCGGTTGTTGGAATTCAAAAATCGAGCAATGTTTCAAACAAAGTTTGGTAAAAAATAGATTCAAATGCGAATGTATGTAGTTTTATTCTCACCGGGTGTCGTCGGTCGGTTTGAGGTCGAAGGTTTCGGTGTTTTGTCTGACAAGGAAGAAGAAGTGGATGAGGTTGATGATGATGACATTCCTATGTATTTGATTCGCTTTCGTTCCTTCTATTCGCCTTGCTCAATATCAATGCGAATCAAATTTATCACAACCAGCCAAGACTACAGCGTGCCCAGTGGACATCTCTGTACGATAATCACAACGTGGATTGTTTGGTACCCTCAATGCACCATTCACTATAAAGACGGCAGAATTGAGGTATACCTTGATTTACATTTGTATTCGATTGCGTTTCTGTGTTCGATCGTGACAAAGCGGTTTGCTCGGACTCCGACTCAGCAGCCATCAATTGTTGTTCGCGATATAAACGTTGCGCCACGTCTGTAAGCTGGCTGGCTGGCTGATGTTTCACAATGTACATACATACATACATTCACCATACAAACAATGAAACATCACCATATGACTGACCAAATTCATTCGCGTAATGCGAGTCGCGTTTGCGAGCGAATCCGCGCGCCTGATTGGTTGCACTGTCGGTGTCCGGACCCAACAACGCCGCCAATGCTTGGTTTCTCGACTCCTCCGTTGGCGCTGAAACATCAGCCGGTTCGATCATTGCAAAGACTCATGTGGTGAATACACGTGATCTTGTTCTCATACCCAAACCGTGTAGTTTTTATGGAACCCGCTGTTATTTTGAGATTTATGTGTGTGGAAGTGTAGTGTCAAAAGCATGAAGCCGTCTGAAATCACCGGGTGTTGGCGGGTCAGTTTCGTGGAACTCATAGTTCGGGTCGAGTCTGCTGCTCATATGGTACGTGGCACGAATGTTGGCCTCGTCGAAATGCGCACGTCGACGCAAAGTCAGACCCGGCGCGTACATCCGACACCAGTTGATCGTGTAGATGCACTGCACAGGAAAGGGTATATTAGAAATGGTAAATGTGAAACATCAACCGCTTCGCATCGCCAAAGCTGTTCTCGGAGTAAATTTGAAGGGATATGCACTGCGACTTAAACGCAAGGCAAGGGCATTACTTTGTTTGAACTGTAACTATTCTTCCATAGAGTTGGAGCGCTGTACATTTGATGTGCTTAAAACTTGCTCCCCCAAAATGAACAACAGCTTTGCAGGCAATGTTCCCACTTCACCATGCCAACACTACTGCCCGTCCGCGGTGTAGCAGTGTCCACTCAAAGTTGACGAAAAATGGGGTTGAAAAATCAAGGCGAAAAAGTGGGACTTCCCGGTTTGCCACAACGGCGAGACTTTCATGTCAACATTAACTGCGTTTTCTCTTCTCTACGTGCAATCAGTGAAACATCACCCACCACAACCAACACAACAGGCGCAGCCAACATCGGAGGCAATAGACTGACGAAGAGTGGCATCAAGTACAGGGCGACCCATGAGATGCCCAACAATGCGGATAGGGTGGCCCAATAGCGCGGGGAACCGTGACCGGGTTGTGAGATGTTGAACATCCATGACGGGTACGTGGGGCCTGCGAACAAATGTGATTGAGCTAAGAAATTTATCGGATCTGTTGTTCCGAATGAAAATAAAAACAATTGCTGAAAGTGGAGATTTCATATCTTCCCGTTTCGCCAACCACACCATATGAATGACTGGTCCGTCAAGCACTTTTCAAATACACAAAAACGCATGTTTCATACTGTCATCTTTGTTATCATGCCCATCTCAGGCGCCGAACATATAGACCGCTCTATGCGTGAGTATCCTTCATAGGATCGGATATGTCGCTACCATTATCCCAGTCGAGTCACTGCCAAGGGTTACCATCATAGTGAACCATATCCGCCAATCGCTAACCATAAACATCACTCATCGCCCACGATTCGCCTGGCACTACGTGTGGATTGGTGCGACTTTCGCTCACGGACGCGTCCCTGATGTGCTGCACAGTCTGTGACACGGCCGTCGCTGTGTTGTTTGTTGATGATTGTGACTGAGACGTGGATGCTGTTTGATCCCGATTGTTCGACATAACTCTTATGATGATGATGATTTGAGTCTCTTCGGTTTTGGAATCGGTGTCAAAATTCGGTAAAAATATCAATCGTAGCTCGGTAAAAATGGTGAAGTGACTTACACAGCAATGTGCTTTTGAATGTCACGTGGTTTGTAACGTGGTTTGTAATCTTTTTTAATCATACAACATGAAAAATCAACACTCCACGTTCAAAGGAGAAAACGCTGTGTACCACCAATGAACCGATAGATTCAAATTTTTTTAGTTTGTTACTTCGGATTCAGATTCAGGAAACATTCAAATCAATGAGCTAACTCGCCCACGTAAGCGACTCAGAAATCATGACAAACTCAGTGCATAAACAAAAGTGAATGTGCTTACAACAGTGCAGTAGTCAATTCAAGTCACAAGCTCACTTTGTAGTGTCGTCAACTGACTCCTCCGAATGCCACGTATCACTTCTGCCATGCTCACTCGGGTCGGACTGCTGTGAGCTGACAAAGTGATTTTTGACCACTTGAGTTGACCACTGTCATGTTAGCCAGTGAAAGCCGATTGTTTCAAAAAGTATGTGATCCTGCGATTAGGTAAAAGCCCCATTTTCTACTGTTTTCTGTGTGTATCATGTGTTTTTGTGCTAAAATCTTGTTCCTCCGCTAGGTTCTTATTCTCTTTCTTTCCGTTTTTCGGGTTTTCAGAGTTGTTGGTGTCGTCTCGTTAGCGCCCGTTGCGCTTTATGTTCAACTGTTATTCACCCGTTCATCATTTATTTGCGTAAAACTAACAAGTAACGTCGACGCCGGAGTGATATTCGTTCAAGTGAAAAAGGGCAAATCCAGCTGTCGGCCTGTCCGACAGCTCCCTACGTCGTATCGTCGATATCATCGTTATTACATCTTATATTTCTCCGGTATTTCGTGTGTGAGTGGCAGTTCAGGAACCGCGCACAACCCGCTGGTTCACATGTGGTGAGCCTCGACAACGACTGAACAACTTGCAGCGCAACCAACGACGAAGGAGTCGTGTTTTGTAGAGTGTGGGGGTGATTTTTGGGGGAATTTTTCGAATTTTTCATCGCATCTGACATCTTCTCTTTCATTGAGGCTTCGTCGCCGACTTCGCGCACGACATCTACAACATCTACGACAACGACAGCAGCGACTACAACCGCCGACCCGACCGTCAGCAGCCCCCAGCCAGCTCTGACAGCTGGTACTTGAGTTCTCGTGACGGCATTAGGGTCTGGACCGCCGAAGGTCTGGACCAGGCTGTGCGAGCTGAGGCTTTTACCACAAATTGGTCACTAGCAGAATTGATTATTTCATTCGTTTTTTTAATAAAGCCTGCAAATTAGACGACCGCAAATATTAGGCAAAATTCAGCAAAATTAAGATATAATTTCAGCGATCACAGTGAAATATAGTTGTCGGCCTATTTTGATCTGTGGGCCTTGGATCGATTTGGGCATTCGATGACGTGACCTAGGAAGGGCGCTCGAAGGCGATGCAACGTATCGTCTGACCGCGCCGACAACATACAGGTGCAATTACATAGGTATATCATGTACAACTGTAGTGACAGCAGTTTGGGCATTCGATGATGTGACCCAAGAAGGGCGCCCGAAGGCGATGCAACGCATCGCCTGAGTGCGCCGACAACACTCAGATGCAGTTACCTCCATAGCAGCAAAACGGTTCGCTGCCGGCTACTACATTTGATGCTGGAGCAGCAAAGCGTTTCGCTGCCGGCCCTATATTTGGCTGGAGATACCAAACCAGCAAAACATTTCGCTGCCAGTCACTATACTTGACTGAGGATGCTGCTGCAGCAAAACATTTCGCTGCGAGTCACTATACTTGACTGAGGATGCTGCTGCAGCAAAACGTTTCGCTGCTGGTAACAATATTTGACTGAGGCTTTTGCAGGAGCAAAACATTTCGCTGCCGGCTACTATATTTAACTGCAGATATAGTAAGTTTCTAATTTCATTGCCTCATGCATTTTTACAGACGCAGGAAAACTCCCGTTCGAAGTCGAGGCAGGCAACAAGCGATCACAGTGAAATATAGTAGTCGGCCTATGCCGTTAAAAGGGTAAAAACTAGGATCAAAGTGCCAAGGCAGTGTCGTACTTTGGGATGGCCTTCAAGTTTCGATGCTATAATGGGAGAAAACAAGCATTTACCTCTTTCTCTGATGCTACAAATGGGCAAAACAAGGCTGGACGGACGTCCAGCAGTGCTGTCAAAGTACTGGGCGCCCCGGCGCGGCGGGCTAGCCAACACATACCTGAAACCATTGCAGAAACCACTGTATGAAACTGAAAAAATCTGAGTCCAAGGGAAGCCAAGTGGTGTCTCAGTCCAAATGAAACGACACTAGGTGTGACCCTATCGAGGCTGAGCTGAGTCTGGTGGAAATAAAATTGCGTTTGCGTCGAAGGCGAAACAACATTTAGCTTGAACGTGTCGAAATTGAGCTTGCCTGTGTTTAAACAAAGTGAAACTCAGTCCAGAAACAAACGAACCTGAGTCTGCCAAAATGGGACAGAGGGACAAAACTGCGCATGAGTCCATACTGAGGTTGAACTTGAGCCCGAAGAAAACAAACACAGTCCAACAAATACGAAATTTTCGTTTGGACACCAGATTCAGTTTTTTTGACACTGAGCCAGGGCCAAAACTAAACGTAACTGAGTCGAAATAAAACACATTGGGTCCATATGAAACGAAACCGTTGTATTTGAGTCCGTACGAAACGAAACTGAGTTTGATTCCAAGCAACGGACACATTGAGCGAACAATCAGCTTCATACAGTGGTTTCTGCAATGGTTTCAGGTATGTGTTGGCTAGCCCGCCGCGCCGGGGCGCCCAGTACTTTGACAGCACTGCTGGACGTCCGTCCAGCCTTGTTTTGCCCATTTGTAGCATCAGAGAAAGAGGTAAATGCTTGTTTTCTCCCATTATAGCATCGAAACTTGAAGGCCATCCCAAAGTACGACACTGCCTTGGCACTTTGATCCTAGTGTTTGTTTGTTTTCCATGTCGCACGGAGTTCCGCAGTTCAAAAGAAACGCAAAAGCACACTAGACGCCAAACCGCGCGCCACCACGTTGTTATGATGTAATGTTGTAACTCTGTGCGTGATGGCATGCGCCCAAGCACCTCATATTTGAAAGCCGGCGTTCCCATCAAGTTCCAGTCTGAGGCGTTTGATGTGCAGCGCTTCGAGTGCCTTGCACTTATGAGAACGCGGGCTTTCAAATATCAGACGCCTGCCATCACGCACACACATTACATCTGGCGATTTGGCTTCTGCTGTGCTTTTGTGTTTGTGTACTGTATTTCATGCGTGTGTTTGTGCGTTGCGTCGTTTTTTTTATTGTGACGGTTTAGTCCCGCGGCACAGGTTCAGGCCCGGCCATTCAGGCCCGGCTGATTCAGGCCCGGCTGCAGCCTAAGCCCATAAATGGGCCCGGGCCTGAAAAACTGGGCCTGAAAAGGTACGGTCTGAACTTTCGGGCCTGAAGTGTCGCGGATTAGTCGTTTTTTTTCGGCGGCTTGACAAACGCTTTTGGTGTTTTTTCTGATCATTTCATCGTTGTTTCCAGATTGTCTCTGAATAAGTGCACCAGGAACTGCGGTGCTGTGTCCGAGAAGCAAAACATACAAACAGTAATGTGTTTTCTTCGCTAGTACATAGACAAACCTAACATGACAAACCAAACCATACGAATACAGTGCTGTGAATTACACGCTATCATATTTCAAACAAACATTATGGATTTCTCGTGTGTGTGTTTATCCGTTTGGCTCTAATTCACGACACTGCATTCATATGCTTTGCTTCATGTGAGCCTTGTCTATGCACAGCGAACAAAGCATGGCACATTTCTTTCTGCTTTTGTATCGCTTTGCGAACATAATATTTTCCTGTTGTTGGCATCCAAAATCTCAGATTCACAAATCATGTGTGCCACCCAGATAAGCCTCCAGCGGCCTTATTTGGCATTCTCCGATGCCAAAATTTGCTCCGCGATTTAGAAACACCGTTGGGCTCTTCTTGCCGCACCCATAGTAGCTATGTATCTGCATACACACTGTATTGTAGCTACACTGTATGTGACTGTTGTTCAAGTAATAATCATGTACTGTACAATGCACTCTTTTCCCGACCAGAACAATGCGGTTGGGAGAAACTTTTCAAGCGCATTGCCTGATCCGTAAAGCGCGTTGTACGTGTTTAGCTGCAGCGGTCACGGGACTGACAAAGACAAACGCTAAAAACACACGTCTAACCTGGTGATTTGCGAAATGCTACTAAACTCAGCTGGCTGCGCCAGTTGCGTGCGCTTTACGGATCAGGCAACCCGTTTGACAAGTTTCTCCCAAAAGTATTGTCAGTGCATACATACGTATAGTCCAGCCACGAACTCATGAAACGACTTTTTTGAAATTGGTTTGTGCGCATCCAATAATGTTCCGGTTCCACGTATTTCGGAAGTGAAAGAAAGAGAAATGCATGTATTTTTTTAAAACACACTCTCCGCCTCGGTGCGTAAATTCATTTTTACTCACAAAACATTTGTGTGTTGAACAACGTTGCTGTTTGCGTAACCACGCAACAAATTGAGGCCAGCCAGTTGTTGTCATCATGTCTCTCAGCCCGATCTCTTTCTTTTGTTTGCGAAAACCCATGTAACCGGTGCTTTTTGAATAGGCGCGCCACTCTGTGTCGCCCTATATCTAATTGTTTTGATGCATCCTTCCCCCCATTGGGACTATTGTCTAATTGCTCGATATTTGATTTCCCCCGAATGGAGCTTTTGTAAACATCCTGTACTGTACTGTATATAATCTTTAACATTTCTTGTGTTAAATTACACAATCATTTAGTATTTATAGTTTCTCTCTCTCTTTTCAGTGGGTAATTTGCCTGATGATGATGCTTTGTGGGCATCGAAACGTCACATAAATAATTTTATTGCAAACATTGTGGTTTCGCGTCTCACAAAAGGCAAACCAACATAATTATTTCTTGTGTTCTTTAGTTGTACCGTTTGTGAATTTGCCTATACCTACCTACATGTACATAAAACCAACTTCAACCCAGCTCGACGAGAAGATCTTTCCTTCACCCGCCACAAAGAAGTCCAATGCAACAGAACTCTGCAACAGTATAGTCCAGCCACGAACTCATGAGACGATTTTTTTGAAATTGGCTGGTGCGGATCCAACAATGTTCCGGTTCCACGTATTTCGGAAATGAAAGAAAGAGAAACGCACGTATTTTTTAACAACACGCGCTCCACTCGGTGCGTAAATTCCCTTTTGACTCCCAAAACATTTGTGTGCTGAACAACGCTGCTGTTCGCGTAAGCACGCAACAAATTGAGGTCAGCCAGCTGGAACTTGTCATCATCTCCCTCAGCCAATCTCTTTCTTTTGTTTGCGAAAACACGCACGTGTATCTGGAGCATTTTTGAATGCGGCCAAGCAAGCTTTAAAAAAGTCGTCTCATGAGCTGGTGGCTGGACTATACATACATTCATATTGTATGCATACAATGCAACAAAGGCCACTGTATACTTTGTCTCGTTGCGATACACGAAACTTTTTCGCGCGCGTTGATTGGCTCATTGCGCGACCAACAGCACACTCACTCTAATACACTACCCAGTTTTTCACCCAAAATGCCCATTTTCGGTAAAAAAATGCCCAAATTTTGACAAAAAAAACCTTAGAAGTGCAAATAATTGCGCGCTCCGACCGATGTACTGTACATATATATACTTTCTGACAAATATAGACACCAAAAAGCGGTCAATTAATGGTGGTTCGCGCCTCTATGTATTTCCGACACTCAAAATTGTCATCCTTCATTGTCTTACCCTGTGTCAACTCTCAAAATGTTACTTTTCAGCTTCGCTTATTAACCAGAAAATACAGGATTCAAATTTCGCTGAATATTTATTGTGCCGCCAATAATCCTCCATTCGTCGTGCTGCTGCTGATCGTGCTGTTCCAGTGCTGCCTGCCGATTCTCCGGTTCGTTCGTCTTCTGCGTGATGTGTTCTCTTACTGCGGGTTTAAAAACTTTTCGGTCATTGATCGCCTGAATAGCATGATATACGGGCTTTTTTCCCTGCTTTATATAAAAACTCTGTGTGCTTTCTATGTGGCCCAAAAATACAACAGAAAATTTTTTTTGAAAGTTTATGTGGTTTTGGTAACATAGCGCGAGCTGTGGTTGTGCCAAAAAAGTGAATGTGGTTCTAAATTAGTGCCAAGGCGTTTATGAAAGATTTGTGACCAAACTGCCCACTGAGAACAAGCCAAACATATCGATATTTTAAGTTCAAGGTGTTAAGGTAGGGTCAAAAATTTTTACCTTTCCGCCCTCCTGGCTCAGACAGGGAGCTGATATGGGCAAAAATTTTCTTGGCCGTGAGTGTTTTGGACCAAGCCCACTTACGGTGCCAAGTCCTATTGAGATTGGTTTCGGTCGCATATACATATGTATATGGCGGAGACCCTTTAAACTCGACACCGTCGTGCCAGTCAAGTAATCATCATTTTTCAGGACGTTCAGCAGTCCAGTTGTACCTTCGCTCACATAGTTTTGCACAGACACTGTCAGATTATTTTGCAAAAAATACCCACAAAAAAATTCGGGGCACCCATATGAAAGCCCGCAAGTTTATAAACACAGTGATGTTCCTTGTATTGCTGTACGTTCAAGATCGACACAGTGACAGTCAAGACTTCCCTCAACAATAGGCATGGTTAGCAGCGAAAGTTGACCTACCAGTTTCACACACTGCCTAGATCCTTCATTCAAACAGTTCAACCCTGTCATTTTTCACCGCCATTTTCGCTCAAAAAATACTAAGCATAGTTGTAAAGTTACAAAACGGCACCTGCTCTGCTAAAAGTCCTGTAAAATGATATTTTCTTGCCGGATTTGCGTTGTTTTGCCAGGTTTCTGTCCACCAACTGCACTAGTGCCCAACAGTTACTAAACTTATGTATACCCTAACAATTCTTCTGGGAGAACCTTTTCAAACGCGTTGCCTGATCCGTAAAGCGCAATTGGCTATAGCGGTCGCGTGACTTCTGTAGCCAGTGCACGCATCTTGCGCTTTACGGATCATGCAACGCGATTGAAAACTTTCTCCCAAACGATTTGCCAGAGTATTGCCGTTTTCCAGACTGCATTTTATTTCCATTTCAGCTGACAACTCATAATGGCAGAAGAGCACGACAGCATGGCAGCAGCGTCTGACGACCAATACATGATTGAAGAATGCATTCAACACATGAAAGAGGGTTCTTCATGGTTAGATTTTGCTGCTTATCAATATTCTCCATTTGAAAGTCACCTCAAATGCAAAACGTTCGACCACCATGTTACACGTGTCAACAATGTTGTTGTTCAAAATGTACAATTCTGCATAAGTGAAGAATTTTTCAAGTGAAAAAAATGTTCAGGTATACAGTAAAGCTACAATTGTATAATTGTATCAATCTTCATCCGTTACAGAAATGTTAAAGTGCTCAAATGTTCAA
>JASAMV010004667.1:0-11701 GCA_030248065.1 Rhynchonema sp. JSB1_4
ACTAGACGGACCCGTGCCTACGGCCCGGCTACAGCGCCGCGCCCGTGCCGTGCCCCCCCCCCCCCCAAAAACCATTAGCATACCCAAAGCTACCCGTGAAAATTGACCCGTCCGCCCTTCCGAGGGAGGGGGCCACGAACACACATACATACATATGTACATACACACACACATACGTCTTCCTGTTTTAGTAGTATATGTAGATATAACATGGTTATGTATTGTGACATGACTATCCACACCAATTTTGGTAAAATACCAGTTCAAAATCTCCTCTATGTATAGTCCAGCGACGTGCTCATGAGACGACTCTTTTTAAAGCTTGCTTGGCCAGATTAAAAAATGCGCCATTTACACGTATTTTCCCAAACAAAAGAAAGAGATTGGGCCGAGGGACATGATGACAAGTTCCTGCTGGCTGACCTCAATTTGTTGCGTGCTTACGCGAACAGCAACGTCGTTCAACACACAAATGTTTTGGGAGTCAAAAGGGAATTTGCGCACGGAGGGGGAGAGCGCGTTTTTAAAAAAATACATGCGTTTCTCATTCTTTCATTTCCGAAACACGTGGAACAGGAACATTATTGGATCCGTTCAAGTCAACTTCAAAGTAAGTCGTCTCATGAGTTCGTGGCTGGACTATACACAGAATTTTGACCACTCGCTAACCCGACTTTTGCCCTGCAGTAGAAAAGCAATGAAACGTCTGGGAACGAAACCCAAATTTTCGATGGCTCCAATTATGCATTTGGCCCTATAATCTTGGACTTTGCCTGACGTCCCGCCAATTCACGAAAATGACATAGGTAAAGTACACAATCAGCAATGAGTCTTTTGTCAGCCTGTGCTTGAGTTAGTCGAGCAAGTCAAGCTTGGTTTCGTTTGAAAGCAGAGACCCACACAAAAGACACGAATCGGTAACGTGGGACATTCAGTTTCTAACTGACACTGCGCCATAAAATAGCAGTGCCTTACCCGGCGCCGACGGGGTACATTATGCTGTAACCGTCTGGGTCGGTCCTGCCACCATAGGGTGCCTTTCCAGTGCACAACGTCCAGCACAACACGCCAAACGACCAAACGTCGATCTTTTTGTTCATCGGCTTTCGCCATATCACTTCTGATCAGTTTAATGACAGCGTGCTTGTTTTGTGATATGCGAGACAAGAATTTCCCACGGGACAATGGGACGGGACGGGACAGACTAATCTAAGTCCAGTGTCCCGTTTTGCATTTCCCGGCATTTCCCGTCGCGTGACCATTCCAGTCCAAACAAAAACAATTCCAAAAACTAAAACCATTCCAGTCCAAACAAAAACTAACAAACGTTACAATTACCGCGTAATAATGCAGTCATTTTTCAGTTGTAACAGTACAACATTATGAGTGTAATAGTGGAGCACAAACATCGCGGTAAAGGGTGAAAGTCAATTAGCCTCGGACTGAAACTGATCTGAAAAATTCGTGTTCCAGCGCAGAACCGAATAATTTCCTGTCCCGCGTGACTGAGCTAAATGTCCCGCGTTACAGCACTTGAAATTTCCCGCCTTTGTCCCGCTCGACCGGCCGTGTCCCATGCAGGGTTGGGCAAAGAAAACGACGGCGTTTTTTTCGTAAGAAACCAAGTTTTTTTTAAAAAACGTCTCGGTCGTTTTTCGTTTTTTTAAACCTTGAATTTTCTTGATTTTCCCTGATTTTTTCAGGGAAAGTACCCTGATTTTCAAGGAAAATCAATTTTCTTGTCCCATTTTTTTCAAAAAATTTTCGACCACTTTTTACTTTGTCGAGATGAGGGTTGGGCAAAAAAAGCCACGGCGTTTTTTCTTAAAAAAACGACGTTTTTAAAAAAAACGCCTGGGTCGTTTTTCGTTTTTTTTTAAATCCTGAATTTCCTTGATTTTCCCTGATTTTTCAGGGAAAGTACCCTGATTATCAAGGAAAATCAATTTTTTGTCCCATTTTTTTCAAAAAATTTTCGACCAAATTTTTACTTTGTCGAGATACGTCGATATACGGAGTTTGACTTTCAGTGATGACCCCGGCCAAAGTTGGGCCCACGATGCGGGTCTGATATGGGATCTTAGCAACTCGCTAGAAAAGGGTTGAAACCCGTTTATTTTGCCTCAGAACACATAGAATTACTTCATTTAACCAGGTTTTCTTCCCAACATAAGCGTTATTTCCAATTTTTTGGGGGCATATTTTGGTCATCTGGGCGTTTTTAAAAAAAACGTTTTGTTTAAAAAAAACGTTTTTATTAAAAAAACGGTTTTTTGAAAAAAAACGTTTTTTGCCCAACCCTGGTCCCATGTCCCGTTTCCGACCTCTTTTTCTGCACCCGCGGTCCCATGTCCCGTCCATTGTGTGGAAAAATCTTGTCCCATCCTATGTATATTTTGTGATTACAGTAAAAACACAATACAACCGAGAAGCAATACCAACCTGGTGCCATATATTCGGGTGTACCTTTCTCCGTCGATCCGATGGTTGTCACAGGGAGCAACCGAACAGTGCCGAAGTCGCACAGTTTGACTGTGCCCCTTTGACTGATCAGGACGCTGAAACATTTTTGTTTTCAAGGGATGCGATATTGCACCAAAAACGATGATGGCCCGTATTCAGAAATGTGGTTCATAAAATCACGATTTCAGTAAAAAAAATAAGGCGATATTTTTTATGTTTATCGCAGGCATATCATAACTGTGAGCCCGACATATGTCCAAATTCTGAAAAAAGTTGTTGGGCGAGAGTTTAGTGTGTTGCGGCAGCGGCAACATGAGGCAAAAATGCAATATAGCCAAGAGCCCAGAAATTTCATATTTATATTTTGGGACAGATCACTTTTCATCGCACCGATATCACGAAAACGCGCTTCATAAGTGATGTACGGGGAGTCACAACAGTGACACCTGTCAATATTAAAGTAGCCTTATTTTGTCCCGACTTTGCACGCTTTTTCGACCATTTTGGTCAAGTTTCACGGGATATGGCACCTTTTAAAACACCAATTTTTAATTAAAAATTTCGTTTAAAATCATTGTCTAAAATTTTTTTCAGCCCTGGTTAATCCCGTCTGATCAAAAAAGCAACGAACTTCTTTGGCTTGAGATCACGGTGCACGATGTCGTGTTCGTGCAAATGTCGAAGCCCGTAGGCTATTTCGTGCATCCAGCGCCAGGTCCGTTCAGATTCGTGCTTGTAGGGCCTGTCATCGTCGTAGATCAATGCGTGTAGCGAATGTGGACACAACTGCATCACGACAGCGATATCGGTGGGTGATGAATGGTCGATGTCTCTGCAGAGCAGAAACGACTTGCTACCAGCCATCAAAACCTCATCCAGGGCTTATTTTTGCAAGTGGACACTTGCAATTTCCACGTAAATCCTCAGTTTGGCATGTAGATTTTCCGACTACTACCTGCCATTTGGCATTTGATATTGCTAGGGAATTTATAGTTTTGGTTAACTTCACAAATGGCAAGCAGTGGCGAAATTTAAAAAGATAAACCCAGGGTTGGGCAAAAAAAATTTTTTTAAAAAAGGTTTCTGAAAATATTTTTTAGAATTTTTTTGGGGGGACAAAATGTTCTAAAACGTCCAAAAATGGCCTTTTTGGGGGTTAATCTTTGTCATTTTTTTGTCAAGGGTCGAATAATTTTCTTCACAAACTCACCTTTGGGGCATGTATTTCGTACCTAAGATGCCCCAAATGATGTTGTTATACCTTCCCGTGATCCATGGGACACAGTATGCATGTACTTACATGGTACTTTGATGTCATACCCCATCAGGTCGGTCATATACGGCTGATTCAGCGACCCGACAAGTATTTCTGCAGCTTATATTCTCAATTCTGTGTGGTTTATGAATGAATCTTGCTTATTCGACCACAAACTGTTGTGTCCAGGGTTGAAAAAAAAAATTTTTTTATTAACCAGCTTTTTTTTTTTAAAAAAAAATTTTTTTTTTGATTTTTTTTTGACGAAAATTTTTTTTATTAGAAAAAGTGTTGCAAACGACGTTTCAGGACAAATGAAATCGATCCAACATATTTTTCAAAAATTGAAAAATTTTCGCCTGAGACCCAACTTGTGTGGTGACACCCGGTAGTATTGTGCAGATTCTATGGAATCCTACCAGTGTGAGGTTGATGTTGACTAACGATGTTACTCTAATGTATTGTAGCATGCCGTACAACGTATTTTAATGCATCTAATGCCGTATATCTGATATACGACCATCAAAATATAGATTACAGCCCAAATCTTGCGTGTCAGATCGACTTTGCGCGCCCGGTTTTGCACCAGACCTATGTATATACATGTGTAGTAGCATGCAGTGGTACATTATCGGTGCCACATCACTATAAAAGACCATCCCCGCGCATCACTGTACGGATTTGGGGACAGTACAGGGCGCCGCAGGCGCGATTTTGGAAAATTGTCCCGTCCACAGAAAAAAAGTGCCAATTTTTTGCCTCGAAAAAGGCCATTTTTGGACATTTCAGCCCATTTTGGGCAACTTTTTTTTATTAAAAAAAAAGCAAAATCTGAGTTTCAAAAAAAAAAATTTTTTTTTTAAAAAAAAAATTTTTTAATTAACCACTTTTTTTTTGAAACAACCCTGGTTGTGTCCGATACCACAGAGCAGCAATCATCGGTCCATATCAAGCACAGACTGTTGGCTCGCACCGAAATGACGTAAACACCCTTCCTTAGGTGATGCAAACCAAGTCACAAAAGTGACTTGTCAATTAAAGTTGCGTTTTTCCAGTTTTTGCGAGTTTTTTAGGCAAATTTGGTATAATTTCCCCGAATATGAGGCTTTTAAAAAAATTTTAAAGTTGTTTTTAAAAAAAACTTGTTTAAGAAAATTTTTTTCCAACCCTGGATACACCCTAGCTTCATCAATCATTGATAATAAGCACATATGTACCGACATTATGCGAACAATATTTTTGTGCGGGATCTGCTTGATTCGTTGCACTTGCTCGATCTCGCGCATCGCATCGTGATCGCGTTTCATGTATTTGACAGCGACGTAGTCGCCCGCTGGCGTCAGCTCTCTGCCACCGGAAAAAAGTATTGGGTTCAAGCCATTATGAGCGATGTCGCAGAACAGAGATCGGAAACGGGCCGCGATTTTGGAGTTGGACGACCGGGCCGGGCCGGGCCGGGCCGGTGATTTGGGGGGACCGGGCCGGGCCGAGCAGCCCGGCCCGGTCCGGCCCGGTGTGCCTAAATTTGAACGAAGTTACCATTTTTTTGAACCAAAATTTTCAAAATTTTTGCGCTTCGCGCAATAACATTTCCTAGTTCTTGATCCTTTCAGTCATCGTTTTGAAGAAAGAAGCAGTAGCTACCCATACCCAGGCCTTTGCTTTGCAGCAATCAACCTACTGTACCACCAAAAAAGCCTGCCTGCAATCAACCTACCTACTGTACCGACCGGCCGAGCTGGGGGGAGTCGTCCGGGAACAAAATTTTATGTCTACATATTGATGAGATTGAGAATGTACTCTTAAAGTGACTCTACAATTGATCGTTGACCGCGTTTGTTTGCAGTCATTTTTTCAGACAATGAAGACTAGGTATCAGAAACCCAGATTTAGGAAATAGATTTTCAAGTCGTTGCTTTGTGATGTTTCACGGAGCCCACACATTTTTACAGGAGGAGAAAAAATGGAAAAAGTTTGAGGCAGGCCTGTGCGAAACACAAGGTAATCCAATAGAAGATATTCTCAGCGTTTTATACTCAGACGTTTTTCTGTTAAACGAGATATAAAGCATTGTGCGAAACGCCATGTGTGATAAATAATAAACGAAACACTCCAAAAAATCAAGCCTTTTTAAAGCACCCTTTTACTCTAGCATAATTTTAAGCATCTGTGGTGGATGAAATAAGTTGTCAATTAGAAATAAAAATCGTCTAATTATCTAGTATTTAGGATGTGCTTTTCGTTTTTCAAAATCCTACACAGCTCACACAATGCTTACCACAACATGCGCAAGGCACCCATTCCCACAGCGCACACACACAAAGCTGAAACATTATCCCCGGCCGGCTGTGTTGTGTCGTTGTGTGTGCGCTGTGCGTGGTCTGAATGGCTGCCTTGCGCATGTTGTGGTAAACATTGTGTGAGCTGTGTAGGATTTTGAAAAACGAAAAGCACATCCTAAATACTAGATAATTAGACGATTTTTATTTCTAATTGACAACTTATTTCATCCACCACAGATGCTTAAAATTATGCTAGAGTAAAAGGGTGCTTCAAAAAGGCTTGATTTTTTGGAGTGTTTCGTTTATTATTTATCACACATGACGTTTCGCACAATGCTTTATATCTCGTTTAACAGAAAAACGTCTGAGTATAAAACGCTGAAAATATCTTCTATTGGATTACCTTGTGTTTCGCACAGGCCTGCCTCAAACTTTTTTCATTTTTTCTCCTCCTGTAAAAATGTGTGGGCTCCGTGAAACATCACAAAGCAACGACTTGAAAATCTATTTCCTAAATCTGGGTTTCTGATACCTTGTCTTCATTTTCTGAAAAAATGACTGCAAACAAAGGCGGTCAACGATCAATTGTAGAGTCACTTTAAGCGCTAATTTCGCGCGTCACGCGCGATTTTTCGCCTATATGGAGTGAAAAATACCGATTTTAAACCATTTTGAGCCAAAAATTATATACCTGCTACTGTATACCAACCGGGGCGGCGACTTACGTACTGCATCAGGATGACGCGTCAATCTACCTACCTATTGGTTGCACAATGACATTATAAGAATTGGTCAAATTTTTTTCCTGAATCGTAAAGAGGGAGAGTGACGGGGTGGTGACGTTGCGTTGCGTGATCGCACACAAAGCATGTAGTAAAGAGAATGTTTCAGACCTGCGCCAACGTTGATCTGCTGGATTATTTTCAAGTGAAAATGTTTTCTGAGAATCACAAATAGCACAGTGGTTAAGAGTGACTGAACGTGAAAATCAGGATTGATTTGATGAATTCTTATATGGTCATTGTGCGACCAATACCTACCTTACCTACCTACCCTTCCCCCCAGCTGTACCAGTGAAAACAAGTATTCTGCAGAAAATTTTCGAATTTTTTCAGCTTTTTGGACTTTTTTAGTTTTCAGCCC
Organism: Rhynchonema sp. JSB1_4; assembly: GCA_030248065.1. Classification (NCBI taxonomy): domain Eukaryota; kingdom Metazoa; phylum Nematoda; class Chromadorea; order Monhysterida; family Xyalidae; genus Rhynchonema; species Rhynchonema sp. JSB1_4. The sequence continues at coordinate 7,144 of JASAMV010004667.1, forward strand.
TTGAAAATTGGCTGACCGGGCCGGGCCGGGCCGACCTCAAGCCAAAACGGGCCGGGCCGAGCCGGGCCGACCTGCAGCCCTCCACCGGGCCGGGCCGGGCCGACTTTACCCGGCCCGTTTCCGATCTCTGTCGCAGAAACTCAACTAACTTGTAGACGTCACCGTATCGGCCTCTTCCCAGGAGCTCAATTTGTTCCCTGTTTCGTGGCCGTCTGATTTGGCTCCAACCTGACAGCAAAATTATTAATTCTGATTGCTGAATACGGTAATTACAATAGTGGGAATAAGAAAATCATGCGACGTTTTACTTACGCAGTGCGCAATAGACGCAAACAAGAATAGATACCAGTAGAAATAACACTGCTGCGAGAATGGCGACCACTGAAACGATGATGCATTGAACATAATTGAATCAGAACCATTTGACCTTAATAACCTCGTGCCGCTGTGAATTCGGATCCAGGTGACGTGGTTGGCGTTTGAGCTGTGGTCCGAATAAATCTATAAATTGTGCAAATGATTTTCTGTCTTGCTGCACGTGTAAACAAAACAGTCCAATAAGACAACCGAGTTTTATATGCTGTATTTATTGGTGATGAGGCTGCAGAATCATCAGCTGACGTTTCAATCGTGCTGCGCGCAGTTTCCAGCTGTGGACTGCATGATTCCTCGTACAGCGTTGCGTTCCCCCGCCCTATAAAAGAAAATTTTTGTGCTTGCTTTTGCGCTTTTAGAGAAAAATGCACCCACCAACAGTGGTTTAAAAAAAAATTTTTTTATTTAAGAAAACTTTTTTTTAAAAAAATTCGTTCCAAAAGTTTGTTTTTATTATTTCAAAAATCGAAAATTTCTCTATTTTTTTGCTCTAAAAGTGCTATTTTTGCATAAAAATTGCTACTGTTGACATCACCTAACCATACCATGGGTGAATTGGGTGCCATAATCGTTGTTTTGTGGCATCTGGACATGGTGCGCACACTCACAGGGCCTCTCATATGACTACGCACGTACATGTGACTGGGTGGGCATTTATTTATCCATGTCCCAGACCCGAAAGGAGTGATTCTATATTGTATTCACTCTAATTTCACACGATGTGCAGCTTATTTGCATTGGTCGTGTACCTGGACGTCATAATTTCACCCAAAATTCCCATCCCGAATATCAGAAAGCCATACCATCAGACCCGCACCACCTGGGGAAGGGTACGGGTGTGTACCTGACTATGGTTGGTGCTTACCGACCATTGGATAGCATGGTTTTCGTATCACCTGCGCTTTATATGCACTTAGAACACATTGTGTAACAAAAACACGTCTATTTTGCACTTGAGCGCTCACTTTTTATCGTGTTGGGCAGATTTTGGCTGGAATAAAAAAATTTAATTAAAAAATTTTTTTTTAAAAAATGGGGTTCGAATAAAAATATTTTTTTATTAAGCACTGCCCACCAATGCTCGCCAGCAGTGCATTCTTGTCATAGGATTTGCGTGTAAGGATGAAGCATCCTGTGTATGTCCCACGCAAGGATGGTAGGTTCGTGCCATAGGCATAGGCCACGCAACGTTGTTGCTGTTGCTCGGGAAACGACGTGGTGCAGGCTTTTTCGCATTCGACACGCGACGTGGAGATGATGTTGGCAACGTCGGGCGGTCGGATGTGGTCGGCCACTTTCGACATCGAACACGACATCTCAACTATGAAATAGATAACTAAGTTTTTGAACAAAATACAGCGCTTTTGTCGGATGAAGGGTTTTTCTCATGACAACGGACCTGGATAACGTGCGTTCGCCGAGCGTTTTGCGTCGCTTGACTGCTGCGTGCGTTTGGTTGTCGCGAGCACGATGATGATCAACAGCAACAGTGATGGAACGACCATGTTGGTTGATCATTTGCAACCAACACTCGGATCACATAACTGTCCGGTGTGCTACACTGCGCAGGCGATGGACAATCATGAACGACGCAATATGACAGACTAAAACGTTCATGAAATTGCGTGCACGCACATCAATGCTGTGGTGTTAGGATGCTCGCACAACGACACCGGCGGATACCGTGCGTTTAGCGCACTGCAAAATATGTGCGTTCCTGTCGAACTATTTTATTGGTCAGTGAACAATGGGTGGCATTTTCGAAACGGTGTAAAGCTCAGTTGGGTGTAAAGGTCGGTGTAAGCTCGGTCGAAAGCTCGGTCGGTGTCAGCTCGGTGTAAACATGAAACATTCCACGTTAACAGCAGGCAATGTTTCATGTTCACACCGAGCTGACACCGACCGAGCTTTCGATTGAGCTTACACCGACCTTTACACCCAACTCACCTTTACACCGTTTCGAAAATATCACCCAATGTGCAAGGTGAGTCAGAGATTCGACAGCACGACAAATGTGAAAAACCGTGTTGTCATAAAAACAAACTAAACAGAGAACATGAGTGAAAGTAGCTGTATACTATGGTACGAACCGGTTCGTGAAAAACGTGTTAGGGGGCTGGATGTGTAACACGCGATCGGTCGAATTCTCGAAAACGTGTGCGTACAAATGCATAAACGGCGAAGAAATTTCAGTTGCCTGAAGCAGATTTGCATTGTTTAAAGGGTCAGTTGGCAAAATGGGGCCTTAATCCAGTGGTTTTTAACAAAAAATTCATTCCAAAAGTTAAAAAGATTATTTTAATTAATTTCAAATTCGAAAATACTCTGTTTTTTTGCGCTAAAAGTGTTATTTTTGCAGAAAAATCGCTACTGTTGACATCACCTGATCCGACCGTGGGTGTATTGGGGCCATAATCGTTGTTTTGTGTGATCTACACATAGTGCACACACTCAATGAGCCTCTCATATGATAATACACGCACGCACATGTGACTGGGTGGCATGCATTTATCCACGCAACAGACGTGAAAGCAGTGATTGGGTGGTATATTCACCGTAAATTCGTTTGTCTAACTCTGTTTGTCACATTATTTGCATTGGTCGTGTACCAAGAGGCAATAATTTCACCCAGATTTGCCGCCTGAGTGTGTCACAAAGCCACACTTACAGCAGGTACCCACTCCGCCTATGTGAAAAGTGTACGGGCGTGTGCCTGACTACGGGTTGGTATTGGTCGCACAATGACTATAAGAATTTGTCAAATTTTTTTCCTGAATCGTAAAGCGAGACAGTGACGAGGCAATGACGTTGCGTTGCATGATCGCACACAAAGTATGTAGTAAAGAGGATGTTTCAGACCTGCGGCAACGTGGTTGATCTGCTAGATTATTTTTAGCTGAAAATGTTTTGTGAGAATCACAAATAGCACAGTGGTTAAGAGTGATTGAACGTGAAAATCAGGATTGATTTGATGAATTCTTATATGGTCAGTCCAGACCAATACCATATAAGAATTCATCAAATCAATGCTGATTTTCACGTAACCACTGTGTTTTTATGGACTACGCGTCGTTTGGGAACAGAGTATGTACATGTACGTACCTTCCATTTCGCTTGTGCAGTAAGGCAGTTGTGTCCAGCCGAAGCTTGGCACCGTTGTTTGTTTTGCAAGCTCGCACGAAATGCGTGTGCCCTGCAATAGGTTTCGGGCCGACCTACAAAACAATTTTTCGCTTTGCAATGGGTTACGTAATTAGAGTTGTGGTGCAGAGCCAGATCAGTGTCAGCTATCTTGCAATATTCCGTGATGTTCCGAGCCCAAAAATGTAGGCAACAGTTTTTCAGTCCCAAGGTCCGAGCCGCTTTTTCTGTCCCGACAACCGAAAAGTTTCGGTCCCAGGAGTATCTCCCCTACTTCTTTCGGGCCCAGGTCATATGGAGACCGAATCATCTGTTCTTCCGCGGCAGCACCCCTCTGTTCTACCGCCCTGAGAGAAGGTGCTGAAAATACGACTATAATGCCACTTCGTGGGCCAGCAGCTCGCTACGCTACCCTGCAGCAGGTTGTTTGCCAGAGGAATTAACTGTGCTTTTCCGTGAAGCTTCAGCATTTCTGTGAAAAAAGAGGAACCTACGGTGAGTTCTCAAAGCAGTGCTTATTATTAGGCTTTAGCTTGGGCTTAGTATTGTGCCGGAGCACAGGTTCAGGCCCGGCCATTCAGGCCCGGCCGATTCAGTCCCGGCTGGAGCCTAAGCCTAAATCTATAAATGGGTCAAATAGGCGAGGCCTGAATCAGCTGGCCGGTTCAGTTCGGGCCTGAACTTCCGGGCCTGAAAAGTCGCGGCATAGGCTTAGGCAGGCATGCAGAACCAACAGTTAGAACTTAAACGTAGACAGTTTATGAAGTGGAAAGATGATGAAATGCCGATTCTTCACCGCTGCAACGTATATGTAGCAGAGCTGATTCACTGATAGCATTGTAAGCCAGGACCGATCACAAAGCCTGGTCCAGGGACATTATTCATAAAACAAACTCACGAGGCCCCTCTGTTCTCCCACGCGCACTCAGTCGTGATTCAAATACACTCAGGTGCGAGACAAAAGATACGAAACGCGTTTGTTCCTCCAACCCTATTGCTGCGATGGATACGAAGAGACGATAGACGGAACGAAATAGAAACG
>JASAMV010004668.1:0-15743 GCA_030248065.1 Rhynchonema sp. JSB1_4
TTTATCTGTAAGCTCACGCAAAGGTAACTAGACACTTGTTGACTGTAAACAACTGTACAAAACACGGGGTGGCGTTTTGTACGCTTGTTGACTGTGTGACAAAAGTAAATTAAGCACAGTTAATGCATGCGTCAACAAGTGTACATTACAGCACGACTGTATTGTACGCTTGTTGACTCTATGACATTTATGACAATAATGTTTTGTGCAGTCAACAAGTGTACAAAACAGCACGACCGTGTTGTACACTTGTTGACTGTATGACAAAAATAATATTTATGACAAAAATGTTTTTGATATATCGTCGTTGTCATTATTTTGTTTTTGTGCGCATTGTCAGCCAAAACAGCCAAGTATATCTAGGCAAATATTGTTTTTGTGATTGCCGATCAGTAAAGAGCGGGAAAATCCAATTTCAAAAGCGCATCGATGTTTTGGGTTGTTCGTTTCCCCAAGTTATATGTTCGCGCAGTTTGGCTCGGCTGTTATACTAACCGCCGCGTCAGGTACACTAACCGCCTCAATTTTTGCCTAAAATCGGCATTTTGAGGCCTAAAATGGGCATTTTTAGGCCTGAAATGGGTGATTTTTAGGTCAATGATGTCAAAAGTCGCCAAAATACCCTTTTTATGGAGAATTTTTTCCAAAAAGAGGCAAAAATCGGTCAAATTTTCCACCTCAAAAAGTGACTTTTTCCTGAATTTGGGTCTCCCCCCTTCCCCCCCCCAGGGAGGTACACTAACCGCCGCACGGAAAAAAGGGTAGGCACACAAACACAAACCGCCGCGCCGGACCAGGAACTACACTGCTTCCCCCCTGGGGGGAGGTACACTAATTTCCCCTCCGAAAAAGTAGGGAGGTAAACGGTAAAGTAATTTCCCCGCTGGACCAGGAACTACACTGCCTCCCCCACCATCTATCTATCGTCAACAAGTTTAAGTCGACCCCCCAGATTTCGGACTTAAGTCATCTATCTATCGTCAACACATTTCGGGTCCCAATCTATCTATCGTCAACTGTGATCTTAATTGCCCAGGTAAAATACGTTTCATTCGGTTCGGTTGGAAGGAAAGCAACAAATCTAGGAAACTATAATGAGTCTGATCGAGTTACTGCTCTGTGCGAGCTTTCTGCTGACAAGAGCGGGCACAACACCGCTGCCGTTCGACTGTGTTGGTCGCGTCCCGAAGCACTATCTGGTGCCCGAACAGCCGTGCAATGAGTATTTCTGGCGATGCGACCATCGGGCACGCGCCGTTTTGAAACGATGCTCGAATCCGTCGCAGGTTTTTTGTGACAACATGATTATTGTCCCCTTTTTTGGTTGAATCAAAATGTGAGTCATTCATTTTTTCGATGAATGTATGATTATCAGCCTTCCTCCAGGCATTCGACCTTCGTCGAGGCAAGTGCTTGGATCGAACGCTGGTTGACGAATGTCTGCTCGCTGTCGACGTCGAAATTCCGAAAGCGACCACTATTTTTGATTTCGACAATTTCTTCGCAACGCTCGCGCCGCCGAAACCCAATGTTGGTTTTTTGTCGTTTGATTGCATGTATCCTTGTTCTTTGGAAGAATGCATGCTCTTGCTCTGATCAGGTAATTCGTTTCAGAACGCCGGACTGGCACCGGGCCAAGATCGCGACATTGACAATTTATTTCAAAATCTGTTCGCTGATCTGGCCCGCCAGCTTGACAGTCTTTCCGTGAGTTTCGCTGTTGTGGTTTTGTTTGTCACACGATTGCATCGTAATTTCTCCATGATCAAACTATGACAGCCCCCGTCGACACTTTTCCCACATACGACAACCACGACAACTGAAGCGCCAACCACGAATTTCGAAAATGCTGCCACTGGTTAGTAGAATTACTTCTAGGTATAATTTCCAAATTACAATTAACGTTGCCAGACACGACTGCAACCTTTGACTGCAGCGATGGAGTGGCCGGTTACTATTTGGTGCCCGAACAACCCTGTAATGAATACTTCTGGCGGTGCGACACCCGAGGTCGGGCCATCATGAAACGCTGTTCCAATCCGGCACTGGTGCGGGGGGTTGTTTCCAAATGTATTTTAGCGAAACGTTGAAACAAACAATGTGCCCTTGATTTTCAGGCGTTCGACATCCGTCGTGTCTTGTGTCGTTTGCGTAATCTGGTGCACGAATGCCGATCAACCACATCAGCTCATCCGACAACGATATTTATAGTTTAGTTGGTGTTTCTCTTCCTTGTTTTTTGATGATTGATATGGGTTTCCCGGATTCAAATCTGGCAATTGATTGGGTGATCGCACCTTCTTTGGTCACGCGGATTTTGTCATTCAATGCTATTTCAGATTTGCGGATGCCATAGCTTTCATCCAGCGTTTTTGGGGCGGTTATAATGCCTGCGCACGGAAATATCTTGTCACGCTTGTCGAGGTCCGAAACAGATCCTTCATACATCATTCAGCCCCCGACGACCGAGCCAGCACCAACGACCAGGACAAATTTCGGCGACGCAGCGACGGGATCGGGAACAATCGATTTCGACTGCACTGGTCGGTCGACCGGTTACCACCTTGTGTCCGAACAGCCGTGCAACGAGTATTTCTGGCGATGTGACGAGCGCGGACGTGCGATCATGAAACGATGCTCGAATCCCGCTCAGGTATGCGCAAAAAAGATATATCCAAAAAAATGTCTTCTTTCATATGAAAATATCACAATTTTTATTTTTCACAGGCGTTCGACATTCGCGAAGCGGCATGCCGCGATCGCCTGTTGGTGCACGATTGTCAACCGACCGCGGTGCCTCCGGTTGGTATTGTTTGATTAGCATTATTGGAATGTAAACCCTCAAGTCAGTGGCGCATGAGGGGGGCGTTTTGCGCAACTGCACCCTCTTTTTGAAAATATGAGTTCTCAAGTGTGCCCCCTTTAAATTCGGTCCTGACGACACCCCTACCTCAAGTGATTTCGATACGTGACAGCTGACAGCTTAGTTCTGACTTGAGGTCAAGTTTCATTATGTTTTCATTTTGTAAAGTTTACTTTTTAAATAAACGTTCGAAAACTCAGGCCCCTACCACAACCACCGCACAACCACCTGCCATCACAACCACAGAAGAGTTTGAAAATGCGGCCATAGGTGAGCGTTTTCTTGTTGTTGTGGTTTTCCACAAACGAACTCGTTCAAAGTTGTTTGCAGGTGCCGGAGCATCCTTCGATTGCACTGGCTTGTCCACTGGTTACCACCTTGTACCCGAACTGCCGTGCAATGAGTACTTCTGGCGATGTGATTCACAAGGCCGGGCTATCATGAAACGATGCTCGAATCCTACATTGGTTTGCGAGAGTATTGGGAATTAATAACGATATGATTTATATGATTTCAGAGCTTATCATGGAGTGGCTGTTAATCAGGGTGGGATCGAAGACTCCGAGAAAAAAACCGAAAAAACCCCAAAAAAATAAAAACCCCGAAAACGAAAAGCCCCGAAAACGAAAAACCCCGAAAAATATAAAATGTGTGGAAAACAATTCTTTTTCTTAGAGAAGGGTTTTTTCATCCCTGACATTTTTTATTTTTCGGGGTTTTTCGTTTTCGGTTTTTTTTCTTGGTTTTTCGTTTTCGGGGTTTTCGACGGCCACATTGATCAACGGCGCATTAAAGCATAGGCTGATATTTGTGACATCTGTTGAAACCACTAAACATTTTCTGGTCTGTACACGTTGCACTTGTCTGAGCGATGATTTTCCTAGTTCTGTGTTGTGCTCATAAACTTATTGACAAATTGGGCACCAAAACCGTCTCGGTGGTGCGTGCCTCTCGAAGCCGCCTAAATTCGAAATGCTCACATCAAAAATTTGACATCACCCACCGAAACTTTACAACATTATCGACACTTTATCGCGACATGGTTCAGGCATTCGACATTCGCCACATCAGCTGTCGCGAGCGTCGCCTCGTGTCCGAATGTCAACCAACCAGTGCACCACCTCCGACCACAGTCACGACCGCATCTGCCCCGTTGGACTTTGATTGCACTGGGTTGGCGGACGGTTACCATCTCGATCCGAGACAACCATGTAGCGCGTATTTCTGGCGATGCGACGAACGGGGCACGCCTATCATGAAACGATGCTCGAATCCCGCTCAGGTCAGGTTTTTTATGGTGCATAGAAATCGGGGGGACATTGTTTGTTTGCAGCGAACTGATCTGGAACACGCATAATTTTTTTGTTGTTTTTACGCTTTTTTTAGTTTGACAGCGTCTATCGAAGCAACCGGAGTTGATAAATTTTTCGTTTCATCCAATCACTGAAACATTTATCGTTGATCGTCTTTCGTTATCGGACTTTCGCCAAGCACTTGACTTGATGTATAATACAACGTTTGAGCGGGAAGAGGAAACTTGTTTCACGAATTCGTGCCTGGAAATTTTGAGAAAAAAATCTGTACGAAGCGGGGAAAGTATTGTTGGCCGTCGTTTTGCAACTTTCACTCACAGGCATTTTCAGGCAGCCGAATGCGATTTGCCTTGTGCCGGTCAAAATGGCAATTTTCCCAACCCACATGACTCCTGTTCGTCAACGTTCTACTCCTGTCCAGAAGGTATAGCTGTGTAAATTAAAAACCTGTCCGTCTGAGCCCGAAATCATGCCCGTCCACCTTGCTACATCAGGCTACCCGTGCGCACTGGAACGTGCGTGTGCGCATTCGAGTCTGGTGTATGACGCAGAGTCGGATCACTGTTTGTTCCCGTCGTTTGTGAGGGCTTGTGGCGGACGCCCACCCCGACCACGCCCGACTCCAGCCCGTTGCCGCCGCTCGATGGTGGGAACGGTTTTGGATTTTTTTTCAGAAAATTAGTGGTTGTGTTTTAGGCCTAAACTGCTCGTGATAATGGAACGAACAGCAGTGAGTTTTTTCTGAATTTCGACGATTCCTGATATCAGCTGTGGGTGAGTTAGTGAGACCATCTGTGTAGGAGTGTCAGGAAATCGTCAGTGCTGGAATGCACCAGAATGTGGCCAGGTGACCCAGAAGGGGGGGGGACGAGAGTAGATCGCCCGCCAGCCCAGCCACTATCACTGGAAGTGGGGCGATCTGACCTCCTGAGTCATTGCAGCTGTCGCATTCGATTGCACATCTCGACGCAGTGCCGACTACGTTCACCCCGACCAACCGTGTTCGTCCATCTATTTCTCGTGTGTCGCGCACATTGCGTATGAACGCCGATGTCACGGCGAGCTCAAATTCGATCCGAAATCCCGACAGTGCTTGGAAGAACAGTTAGAATTCGCGCAGAATTATTCAATATGAAATCCGAGGGCATGAGATCCACCCACTGATGTGACCAACACCTCAACGTTGCTAATATCTAATAATATACGACCGACCGTAATTTCCGCCATGAAAATTTGCAGATTTGTCCCCACATGCGGCGGCACAGCCACCGAACCACCGGAGCCAGTTGTGTACCCTCAACCAGAGATTGTCGATGGTCAGTCAGACAGTGCTATACTTTTCATATCGAAAAAAGATTTGGTGAAAAAAATTGTGCACTTTTCCCAACATTATTCAACCTTTTAGGCGTTGCGTGCGACACTGCGCGCGGCAGCGGCTACTACAACGTTCCACATCCCGACAACCCTTGTGACGGCGCCTACATCTCGTGTGCATTTGGCACGCCGTTCTTGTTGCGATGTCCCGACAATCTGGTTGGTTGTCGTGTTGCAGATTATTTTTATTTTCCCTTTCGTGCGTGATGGATAACGGAAGAGGAGTGCTAGTAAGGACCAAGATGTAGTGTTAAAGGCGTCGGACATTAATTAGGTGTTCGACGTGTCCACGGACTCGTGCCTTGAAGAGGAGTTTGTCACAGCGTGCGGTGGTGTGGAGACGACGACGGCTGACGTGATGCATGAACCCGGCGTTGTACCAGGTACATTTTCATATGGATTTGCTCAACTTTCTGTCCGTTTTTTTTTCAAATCATTTCAAACTTGTGAATGAAATCTTTGTTTTTGCAGCAGTGAACTTCGACTGTGCCGCCCGCGACAACGGCAACTACGCAAGCGGCGCGTGCGCATCGGTGTTCTACACGTGTGTGCACGGCGCGGCGTTTCAAACATTGTGTCCTGCTGAAACAGTGTTTGATAGGTATGGGAATGGAACAGCTTTGGACTTGGTTGTTTTTCATTACGTATGAGAGGTATTCAATTTTATCCTGCACCTGGTGTACCTTTTTCCTGGTCAATTTTAGATGCAGTTACACCTAAACTTTTTACATTTTTGCACCCAGTATACCCAAAAGAGTCTAACATCCGGCAATTGCACCATAGGTTCTGACCAAGGAGAGAGAAAGAGATTACGGACATCAGGATCTCTTTCTCTCTCCTTGGCGCTTTATGTAGCTTTTATTTGCTGTAGTTTTGTAATAACCAGTGTTGTAACTATTTTTATTTCCGTAATTGTCCCACCCGGTCTTGTAACTGTGCTTCTATCACTAATTTACGTGCATTGATTTACACCGTAATTTTATGCGTCATTGAGAGCAATAAGCCAACCAACCATCTATACTACTAAAACAGGAAGACGTTTGTGTGTGGCCCCTCCCTCGGAACGGCGGGCGGGTCAATTTTCACGGGTAGCTTTGGGTATGCTAACGGGTCTTCGGGGGGGGGGGGGGGGGGGTGGCACGGCACGGGCGCGGCGCTGTAGCCGGGCCGTAGGCACGGGTCCCGTCTAGTAGGTTCTGACTTCTGTGTGCTAATTGCAGCGGGAACGTTGTCGAACCAAATTACCAGCCCCTCGTGTGACCGCCCCTGATCCCTATATTGTTGCAGCGAGTTGGACACATGCGTGCGTCGTGGCCAGTTGACCGAATGTGAAGAGGCCAGTCTGTTGCCGTCATGTGCGCGCGCCGATGGATTCTATGCTGTGCCCGGTTGGGGTTCATGTTTCCATGTTGTCGGTTCTTTATTCGGATGTTGCCAAATTATGTTAGTTCATCGGTTGCTTCTGCCGCATGTTTCTGACCGATTGTATTCCAGGCGACTGCACCGCGTACGTAGTGTGTCATGGACACGAACTGCTGATGTTGCAACAATGTGATGCCGGTTTGGTCTTCCATCCCGCACGACGACGCTGCCTCAGCGCCGATCAGGTCCCGGCACCTTGTGGCTCAAAAGCACCAGGTTTATCTTTGATTTTGTTTTGTGTTTCGTTTGATTGGTTGCGTATGTGTGGCTCTGGCTCGGCAGGTATTTTCATGCGCAGCATTTTATTGTTGTGCGTCTTTCCTCACTTTTGTGGCTTGTGCGCGAGTTTGATATGAAATTAGAAAAAAAAACAGTGCACTGCGATTTGCAGCCGACGAGTTCTCGTGCACTGGTCGGACGGTCGGTTACTATCGCGACGCGGATGATTGCGGTCGATATTACTATTGTGAGGAGAATGGCAGTGCGTGGCCGTTTGAATGCACACAGGTTGGATATATTTTGGATTCGGATCAGTGTAGTTCCTGGGGGGGGGGGGGGGCCCCCCCCCCCCCCCCCCGTCGGGTACGCTATCTCCCCCTCAGGTGGTACACTATCCCCCTATCTCCCCCTCTGGGTACACTATCTCCCCCAATTTTTGCCTAAAATAGGCATTTTTAGGCCTAAAATGGGCATTTTTAGGCCTAAAATGTGTGATTTTTGGGTCAATGTTTTCAAAAGTCGCCAAAATACCCTTTTTATGAAAAATTTTTTCCAAAAAGGGGTAAAAATAGGTCAAATTTTCTACCTCAAAAAGTGACTTTTTCCCGAATTTGGGTCTTCCCCCCCCCCCTTCCCCCCCCCTCGGGGGTACACTATCTCCCCCTCCGAAAAAAACGGAGGGTCCGCTATCTCCCCCTCCGGACCAGGAACTACACTGATTCGGATGTCATGTAATTCTGAGTTTGTCTCGAATCATTCGAGTCCGCCTTTCTCGATCAGGGATTCTCGTTCGACCTGTCCACCAATGAGTGTCGTCTCGCACTGTTCGTGTCCGATTGTGGTCAGCCGGCAGCACCGCCTAAGGATTTGGATGTGCCTGGTTGGTTGGTTGATGGTGTTTGGCACTTTTGCGACAGTTTTGTTTTGAGTTACACGGCTTCAACAGTGCGCCTGCTTCGCGCACAGGGAATAACATGAGAGAATAATAACATGCAGTACGATCGGGACACGAGTTTTCGTTCACTGCTGCAGGGAATATTCACTACATGATGCACCATATTGCCCGCCAACGACCGATTATGTGCGAAACATTCGCTCATAGGGTAGTTCACTATGTAGAGGGCAGGTGTATCCTTTTTTGCATCGCTCGGCAAATAAAAACTCGCTACCGAACTCTTGTGCAAGATTCCATCAATGCTTACGGCACCGTTGAAACATTTTCCCTTCATGAGAAAGACATTTATTTTCTCATTCCCTACCATTGCAGACGTAGACGTGTTCTGCCGCGGTCGGTCGGGTCTGTACGCGCATCCACGCGACTGTCACCGCACTGTCGTTTGTCTCAGTTCGTTCCGATACGTTCTGGTTTGTCCACGTGATAAACCACGATTTGATGTGCAGCTGCAGGTTGGTATGGGCTTTGGTTATGTATGGTTAGTGAAACATCAGCTAGTCGGTTTCGCTTTCAATTTCAGGACTGCACGACTGCAAATGCTGACTGCCCGGCTTGATTTGTTGCACCTTTGAGAAACGAAAATTGATTGTTGTTTTCATTTGAGAGCATTGGTCGGCCGTTGTGGGTATTTTCTTTCAGTCTTTTAGCTTTCGTTTACTCTGAGTTATTTTCGTTTTCCAAACATCTTCTAATTTCTACGGTGCCTTTGTCATGTTTGTCAATTTGCTCAAATTTTCATTTTCTGTTCACTAATGAAGTTTTGTTCATGTTCCCAGACTGTTCTTGCCCGATTTGTGTTTTGAAACTGCCAGCTCAAATTTTAGTCACAATCTTACAAATGTTTTCCATTGCTCATGGTCATTTATACTGTATTTGTGTCAGAGCGCATGATAGTGTTGCTTGTATGTGCAGTAATTGTTTCTAGTGAATCTCTATGTTACCGCAGGTTGAAATTTCGGTGTAACGGGTTTTGTCACGTTTCGGTTGCGTTTGTGTTGACGTTGTACACACACCTGACATTTATTGCATTATTTATATAAAATTCCGTATTTCAACCTTGAAGTACCTAGCGTTGTTTTCAAAACATGCTCACGCACACCAGTGCTGCCTTGGTGCCCAAATTGCGAAATTCAGCAGTTTTTGAACAAGTACACGCTATCTTCTTGTTGTCGCAGAAGCTCACATACCACACCATGCAAAAAAAACTGCAACTGCAAGTGATCTTCGCCTTGTTTGTGCTGGTGTGGTGTAAACCTGCACCGTGTTATGTGTCTGCGAAACACGTAAATTATGTTTTTGACAGTCATATCGTACCACACTCACACCTACCATTTCAAAATTAGTTCTGCTCATGTTTTTGGTCAAGTGATCGAGTAAATTTGCAAAAAAAATATGAGCATCGCCGAAGAATTGTCCGATCCAATCACACAACGGGCTTTCAAATTTGGCGCCATTGTCGGAGCGGTTCTGTTCATTTTGTCACTCTGGATTGTGATCATTGTGAATATCGTACGAGCTGCTACGGCTGGATCAGGTGCGGGCTCTCTTTTGAATTTCGTTCACATGGGATGAATGCGCACTGATGATGCCTAGATGCACTCACTGCTGCCGGCCCAGTGTAAACGATAGAGTGGCTGTCTGAACGCACCTGTATGTGAGCGCAATTATTATGTAAACGATTTTGCTCTCTCACTGACTTGCACTTTTGTGCGCAGCGGTGATGTTTCACTGGAGCAATAAAATCTGCTCGAGCTCGTTTTTGGAGGTCAATTGGCCAAAGGTGTACGCACCGACGAGGCCTGTGACACCTCGCCCGTCTGTGAAACAGGCCAAAACTCACTACTGCTACATTGGTGCACAAAACAAAGTTGTTCAAAACTTTTGAACTATCAACTTCCATCTTTATCCTGCATTTGCTCTGGTGATGCATGTGGAACAAACACGACACGAACGTTCAACATTCATTGTCATTCAATTAAGCGTGCTTACAGCATACCAGACAATAAGATGCGTTAACTGCACATCCTGGTTCAAATTCAGATTACACGGCAGGTACACAGTATATTTCCTCCAGTTTAAGCCCCTGCCCCCCAATAGAAGTCCCCTCCAATAGAAGCCCCGGGTCTGTCATACCTTGAAAAACTACATATTAAGTAGAGGCGCCCGCCCGGTTGTGCACCAATACTCACAGTCAGTGCGGTGCACTAATGAGCGCTTCCGTGCTATTTATTATGTGCAAGGTGATCTCCAGTGCCATGAAAACGGTCATACTGTACGTGTTTTCGAACTTCAGGTCTATTTCGCTTCTCATATGCTCAATACTTTTGTTCTCACGGAACATGTTTTGTCGTAAGGTGTGGAGCTGTCTCCAACCAGAATGTCGCTGAAAAAATAGAAGCTCCCTTTTAGTAGAAGTCTCGGGGTCAGAGCGTTGCCCAAAAATAGAAACCCAGGTCTTCCACGGAGAAATACGATACATATATGCCGCCTTTTCAGACAATCTCCACAACACAACCACGACCACTCCAGTGGTGGTGTTGTCGCAACCAGCCATACTTGTGGTCGATAAGGACCTGCCACAATTTCAACTAATCACAAAATCCGGCAATTCTGTGCTGCAAATTGAGCCGCTGACATCAGTGGTCTGGCCAAAACCACGACTAGAAGTCGGGCTGGTCAATGTGCACAGACTGATTTATCTGATCGGAGGACGCCGGGACGGGGATCGAGGTTTGGGGAAAGAATTTCGCAGTTGTAAGCTACATTCGTTGTTAGTAAAGTTGTGCCACCAGGCATCAACAAGAATTATGTCATCATTATAAATCTGGGACTTGGACATTATATAGTAAATTTCCAAATTCGCTGCCACACAGTGAAATACGCCCCATAGTTAATGTCACGTTCTAAGCCCGAAAGTCAACTTTTGAAACATTCGGGCAGCAAACGCGCGCGCAGCTTACCAGCCAGCCAGGCAGCTGTTCGCAATGTTTGAGAACTGCGCGTGGTTAGCGTTCGGGTTCAGAATGTGACATTAACTACTTGGCGTATTTTATTGTGCGGCACCGAATTGGGAAATTTACTATATCAATATCAGAATCTTGTTCGATAAAAATATTCCTTGGCGTACAACATCATGGTGGAATATATGAGGTATCGCTATCAGATGTCGGACCAAACTGTCATTCGCTGCAAATGATAATGACATGAGTGTTGATCGCGAAAGATTCTCAAAACAAAAACCTACGTAAGCGATTTACAATAGCATCTGAGTTACCATGCGCGCGTTATCATGCCCATCGATAACCTGCAAAGTAACGATGATCCCCAAACTTGCACCACACACATCTTCGTACATCCCTTTTCCAGAGGTGGCCGGACAATTGAGCAAAGCACATTAGACACCTGAGAAAAAGAAAAGGAGGGGAGAAGAGACCTATTTTTTTTCTCCCACTTCTTTTGCTTTTTTTTTCTTCCTTTTGCTTAGGCTTACACTTAAGATTAGTTTTGTGTTTGGGCTTAGGCTACCACCTGTACATACGTACATCTCCGTACATCCCTTTTCCAGAAGACAGCAGTGACGTAACGATTTACGACACGGAATCGGGCAACTGGAGCTCAGGTCCCGATATGCGCACGGCTCGTTTCAGACCGTTCACCTTTCTACTTGAGGCAACCAATCAGCTGATCGCATGCGGATGCCGGAGATTGAATCACACTTGTAGTAATACGTGTGAAACATTAGATCTAAATGCCATGCACGCAAATTGGACGATTTTCGATGTTGACGCAGACGTATGTATGCAAGAAGCTGCTGCAGTGTACCACAATGTCAGTTATATTAATAACCTTTTTTATCCATTGCTTATTGGTGTTCAAAATATACAAAAAACTGCAAATGTATCGTAGTAACAAAAAATATATAGTGTAAAACGAAAACCTCCGATTAATGTTTCAGGGTCTCATCTATCTAGCGGGCGGTGTGTGTGATGGTCAGCAGGCGTCAATGCAGGAATTCAATCCCCATGATCGCACGTTCACACCCTTGGTCAACCTGCCAAACGCCCGCGAACTGGGCAGCATGGTGCACTATCAGCGCTCATTGGTGATTTGCGGCGGATTCAGTAATGTCACAAAGCGACCAATGAAGTGAGGGGCACCGGTACTATTCAAATTTTGAAATCGCAGTTGCTTTGAAAATGGGCATGATTTATCTGCTTGAGACTTCAGAACATCGTGCTAACCCATAGATGGTTCCATAAGTTGCAGATCCTGCGACCAATTCTCACTTTCAACGCTGACTTGGAGCAAATTCGCCGATTTACCATCGCCGGCCAGAACCCGTTTAGCAGTATTGGACGGCGAAAATGGTAACATTTTCTACTACCTAAATTTCGTCAACCTGGTTTACCACTCCAATCTGTTATCGTTGAATACCATTCAAACAAAGTACTGACACGTTTGTGATGCTGGACATGAAAAAACAAACTATTGGCTGTATACTTATGAATTGCCTTCCCAAGTACAATGCTCGCATGATTATTTTTGTTTACAGTCCCACACATACAATAAGTACTGCTTCGATTTCAGACAATGACTCTATATTAATGGCGATTGGCGGGTTCTCATCAAGAACATTTATGAAATCGATCGATGTTTTCGATGGTAACAAATGGACGAGGTCGTCGATACAATTGAGTCACGAGACTGGTGATCATTCGGTGTTGAATGTGAGAAGAGAATGGTTTGATGAGTGACCCTCTGTATAAAAGAACTATGATTTCGAACCGGAAATGTTCAATGTGCAAAATATTATTTTTCTGGTAGCTACATATGTGCCAGAGGTCGCAATCGGGCCGGGTTTGGCCGGCCCGGCCCGGCCCGAGCCCCCAAATCTCCGGCCCGGCCCGACCCGAACCCCCAAATCTCCGGCCCGGCCCGAACCTCCAAATCTCCGGCCGGGCCCGGCCCGATTTTGTGGCTCAGATTTTAAACCCAATTTTTGTCATAATTTTTGCTATTTTTAAATCTATTTTTTTTGGTTGAAAGAAAATTGTTTTCAAGGGTGGGGCTGGGGGGTGGCCCGCCTTAGGTACAGTAAGTAGGTAGATTGACGCGCCATCCTGGTACAGTAGGTAGGAAGCCGCCCCCGGTAGGTACAGTAGGTTGCTATTTTTGGCTCAAAATGGTATAGAATCGATATGTTTCACTCCAAATAGGCGAAAAATCGCGCGCTGCGCGCGAAATTGACGCTTTAGAGCACATTTTCATCAAAATTTAGACATAAAAAATTTTGTCCCCCCCCCCGCTAGCTCGGCCGGTACAGCAGGCAGGTTGATTGTAGGCCCTTCTGGTGGTACAGTAGGTTGATTGCACGCCTGGGTAGCCACACCACTGATTGTTTTCCATGAAAAAGTCGTCAGATAGACAATACTGATCACTTACTTGCCGAATCCGTCAGAAATTTTAGTATTTTTTGACAAAAAAAAATCCCTACTTTTTCAGTAAAATAAGTCACTTCAGAAGCTTCGGCCCGGCCCTCCAAATCTCCGGCCCGGCCCGAGCCAAAAGCCCAAAATCGCGGCCCGGCCCGGCCCGATTGCGACCTCTGATATGTGCCCATGTCCAGGTGTGGTCAACTTGGATCCTCGACTGAAGTCGTCAACCCAAGGTGGTCCTGTCTCATGTGAACGCGAGAAATAATACATGCGGCATCGGGGGGGGGGGGGGGATTTGACGACTTCAGTTGACGATCTGAGTTGAGAATCTGCAGAATCCACGGTATACCCAAAAGATACTGACACTTACATTAGGGGCCCGGCTCGTTCATGCCACATGGCAGCGATGAAGTTTAACGACTATGTTTTTTATTAATTTCTATCACTTTCCAGTCTTCTTCCAAAGCAAGATGAACCTTTTTTGTGTTCATTTTCGCCATCGCCCCCTCTGCTGCGTGTTTATCGCATGCCCCGTACGTAAACACGTAGGTATACATGGCGTTCGTATGTTTTATCGGAACATTCCATGATGAAATTTGAGTAAAAATAAACCATAAGAAAGGGAAAATCAAGAAATTGGAACAAATTTGACTAAGGACATCCCTAGATAACACGCGTGAATACGTATCGAATGTTAAAAACAAGAGAAAGTTTATTCGAGCGCGAAAAGTACTTTGGTATGCATTTCGGGAAATTTACATGTTATCAGTTATCACATTGCGTTTCAGATATGCGTTAAGTGCACACAGTACATATACACGTCAGAGGAAAAATCAAACCGAGTTTTAAAATCGAGATGAACAAAAAAGCAGCAGAAAAAGCAAGATTAATGATTATGTACATTGAGGCAACATGGGCGCAATATGAAAAAACGATGACGCAACTTTCTACAGTTTTCACAGATACCAATACAACAAAGCGGAAAAAATACAAATGCTGAGACAAATATGGCACCGTAAAAATGCAACAGTATGCCATACTTATAAACATACAGTAATTGCTAAAATTGCCGTTACGATTGCACACTAAATTGCGAAGGTGATAACAACCTATACATATACATTGCACATTTTGTTGTGATCAGTGACAGCTACAATGCAACCTTGTGTGCAATCCATACTGCAATTGAGCTTCATGAATTTGAAACCAGACTACCTTACCATCTAAGCTCCAGCCACACAAAACAACGTGAAAAAAATATGTCGTCGAAAATTACTATACCCAAGCTGAACGCTACACCACACCACGCGTATTTCAAGGGCATCTCCTAATTCTATACCGTTCCCCGCCGCAATTCCAGAATCCATCGGGACACGGGCGTACTTGAAGACTGAATTTTAGTTCCCCGGCACCCAACACCGTTGCGCACGGGGTCCACGCTGTCCAGCTGCCTTTGACACGGATACGGCGAGTGCCGACTCTGGACAAATGGATTCTTGGTGTTCAGTTAGACGTATAGGTATTGGTCGCACAATGACTTCATAAGAACTGGTCGATTTTTTTCCTGAATATTAAAGCAGGATAGTGACGGGGCAATGACGTTGTGTTGCGCGATCACACACAAAGAATGAAGTATAGTCCAACCACCAGCTCATGAGACGACTGTTTTTAAAGCTTGCTTGGCCAGATTCAAAAATGCACCGGTTACACGGGTTTTCGCAAATAAAAGAAAGAGATCGGGCTGAGAGACATGATGACAACTTCCAGCTGGCTGACCTCAATTTGTTGCGTGCTCAAGCGAACAGCAACGTTGTTCAACACACAAATGTTTTGGGAGTAAAAGGGAATTTACGCACCGGGGTGGAGAGCGTGTTTTTTAAAAATACGTGCGTTTCTCTTTCTTTCATTTCCGAAATACGTGGAACTGGAACATTATTGGATCCGCACAAACCAATTTCAAAAAAAGTCGTCTCATGAGTCCGTGGCTGGACTATAAGTAAAATGTTTCAGACCCGAAGCAACGTGGGTGCTCTGCTAGATTATTTTCAGGTGAAAATGTTTTGTGAGGATCACAAATATAGCACAGTGGTTAAGAGTGACTGAACTTGAAAATCAGGAATTTATTTGATGAATTCTTATATAATCATTGTGCGACCAATATA
>JASAMV010004670.1:0-12443 GCA_030248065.1 Rhynchonema sp. JSB1_4
CAAAAGAGCAGAGCTCTTATTTTGTCCAAATGGCTCAGGCTTGGGATGATATGGGTATCAGGCTTTGGCTTAGGCTTAGGCCTACACTTATAGGCTTAGTTTTGTGGTTGAGCTTAGGCTTAGGCCTATTCGCTTTTAGGTTCTGCTGTTTTGGTCCTGCTCTTTTTCACTTGCTCAAAGTGGTCTTGCTCAAATGTGCTTTGCTCAATTGCCCGTCCGCCGTTTTTATCCAGCCGCCGGTCTGCTGAACTTTTGTTCACAATGTCCATTAAGTGCAAATAAAAACAACCTTATTAATTAGTGCAGTTAACAACCTGGCTTAATTGTATTTGCGTTCCAGCGCCTCCACCATTGAGCCTGTACGACGCAAGTGACATGGTAACAATCGAAACCATGCATTATCTGCAAACGCAACTGGAGCATTGCCTTGATATGGCCGTCAGTGACAAACAGAACAACAAATTGTGGGGACACCGGGCCAGAATGCATCTCGCTGCGTACAAGGAGATGATACTGGCGTCAGTTGCTGTTTATGGTGTTTCTATTCTGTCTTACTTGGGAACCAGACTAAAATATCGATCAACATTAATATTCATTGGTTAATACTACACCTTTTAGGTGATCGGTGCGGTCTTTTTATCAGCTGCATTTATAACAACCAACTTTTACGCTTTGCGCCGGTTAAATTTACGTCAATAAGTCTCGTCAATAAACAACAGGAAGCATCAAGAGAGAGAAAGTTGAGTAAACCGCCATGTTGAATGCTAACCAGCCCATAAGTTGTAGTGTCCAACAAATGTCGGCCAGCATCGACCACCGTCAACGTCAAACAGCCGCGCACGTCAAGGAGCACATTTTCTACGTGGTCGAATACAGAGACATGTGCCATCAATTGTTGAAGAAATATCAACCGGTGCGTCTATTGGATGGTTCATACAGTCTGCCGTGTCGGTCGGGACCCTCTGTTTCGATGTGCTAAACAAAATATTCATTATGCTTGAGGATAGTCGGTAATTGGCGACAGGTTGTTTGTCGAACGGCCTTTTGCGCATTTTTGCTGTGAAATGTTTCAACCACAAAACTGGTCGGTCACTATCAAGATTGCCTACTGTACTGCGGTCTGAGCTTGCTCTGCTCATTTTTATCCATACTTCCTGTCTGTCGCAGGTCTACCTGTCCAAGGCCTACCTTCACGACCTTATCATGGTGACGCACGTGTATCTGCGCATGATCGAGCGACAGTCAAAGAAGGGCATGACCATTATGCAGCGAAAGAAGAAACCGAAACGAAAGAAGAAGAGTAGGAAACGGAATGAAAATCAAGGTACAATGCATATTGGTTTACGGGTGCTTTTGTCAGATCGCGGAAAAAATGATTTTGGAAGGCGTTAGTCGTGTTGTTGTGTTGTAAAATTTCAGCTCACCAGTTGGTGACTTCCACGACGCCTTAGACAATCTTGTAAGTGTAAATGTTGTTGAGTGAAGTTTGAACTTTGGGTAGCAACCGTTTTCGTACGTTGGGGCAAAAATGTTTCACGTTGTTAATTAATAGTGCGATGTGTTTTTGAGGTTTTCGCTGTCTTCTCCATCAATACTCTGCCAAAATGATGTTCAAATATTCATCTTCATCTTCCAATATAATTTCCCCGCACAGAACCCCCACCAACCGTGTCAGCAGCACCAGCCGAACCCAGCAGTGACGAACTAGAAGCCCTGTGGTCCGTAATCACCACCGAATTGTGCGAATTGTTACAAGGTCACGGCCAGCTGCCTGATGACGCGATACCGTATGATGCGACCCTGCAAGTCGACAACGAAGTGCATTGGTTGGTTATGTGGTTTGGTTGAGTTCCGGCACTAATCTGTAAAAAGGAAGCACAACGGCTATTAGTTTCACTGTTCTGCTGCTGAACTTGGTGGGCACGATTGTGCTTTGCGCACCTCGGCATGAAGATACAACAGTCGTGAATCGTCAACTTTTTCAACTGGTTACCCCCATTGTTCCCAGCAAACTGGCCATGCTGTCCATCCAAACCGCCCTTCGTTCATCGCAACCGGGTCGAGCGGTGGCGTTGTATCGTGCGTCACGCACATTGTGGCCTGATGGCGATATATTTGGTCGCGATGATATGGAACCGGAAGAGGAGTACGTTGAATTGAAGGATATACACATGGCCGATTTAACTGAGGTTCGGATGGGATCTTTGAAAAACTGTGAGTGTTTTAGGTTTGTCTTAGAAACTAATGATGAAACTTGAGAAGGTGACTGAACTGACACTTGAGATCACATGTCATGTGCATATGAGCGTGTTGCAATAACATAGAGTGTTTTGGTTTTGATTTCTGATTCTACCACTGATTTCTTCTGCAGCACGTGGTTGTACGTGTATAGGCAATCCGCCAGCTCATGGCACTCGCGGACATAGGCTAGGTACATGCTACATTACTGCCGTCAATGATTGTTCTATTCTCTGCAGTTATCCGTTGAAATATCCCCAAATTTTGCAACAATGCAGAAAAGTGTTATTTCAAGCAGCAAATGAAAACCGGATAAATTAAAAAGGGGTCATCAAAGTATGACACCCGCTCAAAGTGTACATTTTGTTTAGAAAATGGCGTGTGCTGCTGCATGCGCTTTGTGTAAAGAAGTGCCATGAGCCGATGGATTGCCCATACCTGCCCTAGTTTCAAAGTCTATCATGTGTAAGCTAACCAATGCTTGATCGCTGCTGATCTCCCACAGGTGCACGCCCTATTGCCCAAATCGGATACTATTACTGATGAACCCCCGGTGGAGGATCAAGAGCTCTTCGATGCAGATGAGGAGGAGGAATATGATTCAGAAGACGAGGAAGCCCAAGCCGAATATGTGCGCGTCGAGCATGCATTCGATTTTCAGTCGTTTGTTGCACGATTCGCCAAGCCCGACATATTGCATTGGTTGGTGGTTATTTTGTTGCGTTGTCGAGTGTATGCTGTTTTTTATGGGGTCGCATGTCTACCTCGAGATCGAGAGGCATGATAACCCAAGCGACGTGGACTGGACTAGAACAAATCCCAAATATAGAATTTTAGCAAGTAACCCTGAGATGCCGAAAGTCCAAAATGGCTTCGAGAATGTGCACGAAAAAGTTCGAATTGGCGCCGTTCGCACTTTATAACCAGCACAAGCCACTAGTCACCTGACCTAATACACTACGAGATGTCGGTCGATGGCTGCGAGTTGCGACGTGGGCGAGCGGTCCTTCCGAGAGTCGAATTTTCGTTACCGAAGACAGGAAATTTGAAACCTTCCAAATTCTCGAAGCCATTTTGGAACTTTGGGTCCCTGGATCTAAGTGTTGCCGGCGATCTTAACTTTTTATTTGTGATTGTTCTGGTCCAGGACAGAACCCCAAGCAAACGAAGTTTCATCAAATTCTGTTATGGTGCGGTGCCACTGACCTTTAAAATCTGACGTTGGCTTTATGTCCCCCGACAATGTTCTAACCAGTGGTTAATAAAAAAATTTTTTTATTCAAACCCCATTTTTTTTAAAAAAAAATTTTTTTTTAATTTAAAAAAAATAATTTTTATTCCAGCCAAAAACTGCCCGAAACGAAAAAAATGAGCGCTAAAGAAAAAAAATAGTGGCATTTTTCTTCCATAACGTGTGGTAAGTGCATATAAAGCACTCACGACACGAAAACAATACTAAACAATGGTCAATGAGTACCAACAGTAGTCAGGTACACACCCGTACACTTCCCCCACGTGGTGTGGGTGCCTTCGTGTGGCTTTGTGACACTTAAGACGGCAAATTTGGGTGAAACTATTGCCTCTTGGTACACGACCAATGCAAATATGTGACAAACAGTGTAAATATAGAGTGAATATCACACCGAATCACTGTTTTCGGGTCTGTTGCATGGATAAATGCATGACCACCCAGTCACATGTACATGTGTAATCATATGAGAGGCCATGTGAGTGTGTGCACTATGTCTAGATGCCACAAAACAACGATTATGGCACCCAATACACTCATGGTAGGGTCGGGTGATGTTAACAGAAGCAATTTTTATGCAAAAAATAGCACTTTTAGAGCAAAAAAATAGAGAAATTTTCGAATTTTGAAATAATAAAAAAAATTTTTTTTTAACTTTTGGAACGAATTTTTTTTTAAAAAAAAATTTTTTTTAATAAAAAAAAAATTTTTTTTTTTAAAAAACCACTGGTTCTAACTAACAAGTCCGGGAATTTTAAAACAATTTACAGTTTAGTTGTTCCGCCTGACAATCTTACTACCATAAGAAGGGAATGACTACTACTGCTATGTTGTTTTCCGCACAGGTACATCTGGGCACTACAAGATTTCGAGACCAACTTGTCACCACTAACGCACGCGATCACGCGAATGTTGCACAGAGTGGCGTTTGATATGAAATTGGCACCGGTGCTCTATGGATGTGGACTATTTCGGTTAGGCACTACTATCACGAAAAAGCCCGACAATTATGTGGAAAATCAAGTTTTTTATTTTTTTCCATTGCACGTTTGTCTGATTATGTCTGGTACGATATATATCGAAGGAGGATGTATAAATTAAAAACGTGGTAATCGGCCCGGATTGGATTCGTTCTGATTGCATGACTTTTCTGGCGGACAATTGTTGAAGCTGGTGATTTCGACTCTATTTGCGTGAAGGCTGTAAAATCTTGTAGTTTGGAAATCAGAACGGTCAGTGGAATGTCTCGAGGGTCACAGCATCAGCAAGTCATGTGACCGTCACCAACACAGATTCAGTTCAATCACCAAGTTTGACAGCAGCCTTATTGTTTTCCAGAATACTGCAACGCGTCGGCAAATACTCGGAGCGCAACACGGCTGACTCAACGTTGTTGGAATTGAAAGAATTTGGTAGGTGGTCTTATATTTTACAAACAAGAAATCTTTCTGATTGATGCTTGTTTATTTTTTGTATTTGAATTTTTACGTATAGTTGAGTTGGAACATTTTTCAGGAAAGCACTTGCTGGAACAATTCTTCAATGATGCGAAAGGGAAACCGAAGGTCTACATTGAGCTACTTTTTTGGACCACAGCGCGTGACGCCTATGAGATACAGCATGGATACGGCACATAGTGCGTTGATTTCCGAGTTTGTCTTGATTGGGTTTTTTAAGTTTGTTAAAAAGGTTTTGTTTTCAGCACTGCCAAAAATGCACCAGTGGAGATGTGGCCGGAAGAGCTGGAGTACGAGATGCGCAACTTGTATGAAGAGTTTCAGGCGATGGACGAGAAACCGATTGGTAAGTTGCGAATTGTTCTTTTTTCGATTATCCGAAAGTCCAAAAATTGCTTGCAGTCTACTTTTTGCAGTAACATGAATGATTTCGCATTATCTTCATTTTATTCTTGACGCCTTGGAATGTTCGTCATTGTACGGTTGATATGATATAAGCGTTTGGTTGCGGCCAAACTGTGCACAGACCTCCACCACCAACGAACCGCGTTGCTCTAGACTACGAGCACTGCAAGTGGGGTCGGGTCGGCTGTACCTCTGTGTACTTCGCCATTTATCATTATAGGTGTGGACGCAATCCAGTACATCGAACACAATCTGTCTGCTGTGAGAACTCGTCGCCAGATTTATACGCAGATGAAGCGACTCGGCTTGGACATCACTGGTATGACCATGAGGTTAGATTGATTAAGCTCATTTTATTCTTTCGAATTTGTATTTAGTTATGATTTTGATTTTGAATTTGATTTTAGCGGCAAAGCGCCGAAAGGCTCCGTTTGGACCGACGCACTAACTGCTGAACTGCGCTCGCTGTTTGATCAGTACCGAAGCTTGGAACCGAGACCTGGTTAGTCGTAGTTTCGAGTTAGTTTTCTTGTTTCTTTCTGACTTTTTGTGGAACTGCAATGGATTTCCCCGAATCGGTATATTAACATCTCTTTCCTTTTTGAAATAAATCAGTTGTTGTCTTCCGCTCTTTTAGCGGATTGTGACATCGTCGATTACATTGAGCGACACTTGTCGATGCAACGCAAGCGACGTCAAATTATGAAACAGTGCAGGGCCATGGGAATGGATTTGGAGATGTTCATCAAGAAGAAGAAACAGAAGAAGCGAGTTGTGTGGGCGTATTTATTTTTTTTAACTTTCAGGACGAAATGTTTTGCATTGTCCTAACAACTGCGTTTTTTCGGAACCAACAAGTATTTTTCTTTCAATGCGACATATAAGTCAGGAAACCGAAATCAACTTGTTATCATGTCGTTTGGCTGTTCCCTGAACCATAGACCGCCCACGGGATTTACCAAAACTTCCGCATCCGTACCGTAGGTGCAAAGTAAAAGACTTTTGATGGCTTGCCGTGGAACAGCTGCGGTCGTTGTACTGGCACCCAGCGGTTTTAATAATGTTTCATTCTTGCAGAAAGTCCCACAAGTCGGGGGCTTCTCACGACGATTTGTTCACGAGCGAGGCAGCCAGTGACAGCGGTGGCAGTGAGGACGAGGAGTCCGGATCTGAGTCGGGCAGTTCACCATTGCGTGATGTTTCAAGGCAATCGAACACACGTGCGGCATCATGTTTTTTTATTTTGCGTAATTTTGGATCAGGCCAGCCTTGTTGATAAACAGGCAACGGTCCTTCATTACGTATTCAGGGATTTTGTCACGAAAATGATCCCTGTCTGTGGATCAGATTGATAAGTATTTGCAGCTTGGGTGATCCAAGTGTCGATCATCAATTGAAGAGTTCCACTGCTGCTGTATATACTTTATTTTTGTTTGTAGAAGTCAAACTTGTTCCGTTTCCAATTCAGGCTGCAGCAAATCGTCACGTCACCGTTTGGCTTCGAATCCCGGCTCCGACCAGGAGCATCAAGACGGCGACCGGGAGGAATCAGTAGAGGAATGGCTGAAACGAAAACGAGAGAAAGCGATGGAGAAAATGAGACTGAAACGAGATGGCGAACAGGCTCAGACTGGGACTTCTGCACAGGCACATGAACAAGCTGGTTTGTGCGTACTATTATTGCACCTCGTTTGTCTTGTGGTGATGTTTCCTGTTTTGATCACATTGATTGTGTTTGCTTCAGATTCGAGCCGTGACAGTCCAGTTGCTGGTCATCCACCCAGCACAACGGTTATCATCGGCGATGACAACGAGGGTGCAAGTAGAAGCTCAAATGGTTGGTTGTCATTCAAAGCAGTCAATAAAAATATCAGTGTGTCAAATTGTGACTTTCAGATGCGGATGCGGACGTTAGATCACCCAGTGCCAGCTCTGATGACGTCAATCTCGCTGCATTACAAACCGGTATTGGTGATCTGATCATCTTTGTTGTTTGTTATCCTGTTTGTGGTGTCATGTTGTAATACGTAGTGTTTGCGAAACATCAGGTGCTCCCACCGAGGCGCCAGACAATGACGAAAATGTGGCGCCCGACGATTCTTATGATGATGAGAAACATGAAACAGCTCGAAGGTCACCACCGATTGTAACGAAACGACGCCTCGCCGCCATCAGTGACAGTGAACCGGACTCAGGCCAGGAACTGGATTTGGGTCCGAAAACCGTCAAAAGGCCTGCGTTGGTGATTAGTGATGAGGAGGATTAGAGATTTGCGCTCTTCGTTTGATAATTTTGTGTCGTTTATATTTTTTATTTTCCTTAGTTTGTTATACACTTGATCTCAATCAAATTCCACCGGTCTTCAATTTGTGAAATAAAAATGCGATTGTTGCTGTTGTCTCATTGATTGGAGTAAAACATGCAGCTGATTGCGTCACTTTCTTATTTTCACAATTCTCCGCTTACGGTGGCCTCGGTGGTGGCCTCCGGTTGATTGTATGTAAATTCGAAATTGAGTTTTTGAAACAGCATAATTTTATCCAAAAAATAATAACAATTGAGCACAAGCCAAGATAATTCATTCATCACGGCTATGTCGAAAAGCCACATCCGACTCCGGTGTTGTTGCCTGCTGATGTTGCTGATTACGATTCGAATTATTTTGCCCAGTCCACTTGAAGGTTGGACAGTGTTTCTTTGAATAAATATATTGTAAAATTTCAAAAAAAATGCTGCATTTAAGACTGTCCCGAGCTGAACATTGATGTAAATACCACCTTGACCCACAAAGACGATGAGGAACAAGTGCTGGAATTGAAATGCATTGCGAATCACTCATTTGAGGGCTTGGGCACGATTGAGGACAGTAACTCGGTGCGCAAGCTTAAATGTGTCAGTGGCTCATGGATGGATATCGACCCGGTCGAGGAGCCTGCGAAGTCGGTTAAATGTGCCAAATGTTAGTCAGCGACACCAGATTGGCGTGAACCAAGCTTTTTTCGTGGTGCTGCAATTCTTGAAACCTGATTTTCATTTCTGTGCTGGCTCATAGAATGCGGTATACATAAAATTTCATGGAAGTCGCGTTGTGTTACTTTGTTACCGAAGCGACATTGGTCTTGAAAGTTTAAGGGAAGTTTAAGTTTTCGTATTTCACCGTAGTGCTCACATACCGTAACTCGTGCTCTTTCTATTTGTTTCTTTCAACAGAAGTATACAACTGTATTCACTCAAGTCACTCCAGATATGAGTGCCAATCCTGGGATTGACCTAAGGCCGGGAGCATAATTCAGTGTTGGGGTTTGTCTTGCAAGGCAATTACTTGATCGTGCCCTCTCATAACATCACAGGCATTGATTCACAAAGGGGGTGGCGGGGGGTTGGGATGAAGATGTGTGCCAAAGGCTGCAAGTCCCACTGGTACACTACAATATGTGCTCACGATTTTAAATTCAACCCACAGATTGCGACTTCTCAAAAATGCCTGCCTGGAACGCGGAGCTGCACCACGCCGGATTCTACAACAGCCAAACAAAAGAAACTGACCACAGAGCGCTGCAGAAGATTGAGCAACTGGGCGGTGTTTCCAGCGGTCGAGCCATTCTGCTGGTTGCCTGCCTGCACAACTACCTCTGGAACACCATGCTCGACTTGAGCATGCACGGTGACCTTGACCAATCGCCTGTCTACTATCGATCGCTCATGTGCGAAAATGGCCAGTTCTCCCTTCAGGGCAACTCCTGCGTTCCCAGTAAGTGTGGTAGGCCGCTCATTATACTTACAGTATGCTATAGGTGTAGAGTGCACGGAGATTTTACGAACATACGCAGTTGGGTGGGTGCCATGGTTCCTTTCCTTCAATAACAGCTGAAACGGCAACTGATAGTTCCAGAACGCTCACTGAGTTGTGTAAACCTATCTTCGGGCAGACAACTTCATATGCAGACCTTATCATTCCTCTGAAGTTCGATGAGATGGGCTCTGAAGTTTTTACGCGCATTTCACTTATGGTTCCTGTTCACTCCCAGTTTTCTCATCATGGCTGTTTCACCAGATTTAGAGCTTGATTACGTATCGCTTGCCTGTTGTGATATATGTAGATACTGCAGCGTGCCCACAAACGGTGTACTTTGGCGAAAATCAAGAATTTCGTGAAATCACCGCGTTGTCTCGGTTGAAGAATGGAAGCTTCGTTATTTTGCTGCACGGCACAGCGACGCTGCGTTGCAAAAGTGGATTTAAGTGGCAGGTGTGGCTTATACAGTATGTCTTGCCCAACTCTGGAATTGAGCTTTGTTTTGCGCTATAATGTTTCATCAAGTCAAGACACGGCGTGACGGGGCCCAATTTGCAGAACACCATGGATTCGACTATCAAACTTCGTTGTCAACAAGACACAAGCGACACCCACGGGAATGGTCACTGGTCAGAATGGGACGACAAGTGCTTGTGTGATGACGCCCAACGAAATTGCGATTGTGCGTGAGCATTATTGTTTTCGAGTTAGGTCTTTCGCATTATGTACATATCCCTCAGCGCGGGAAATAGCAGTTTGCTGACCAACCTGCCATTTGACACATTATCTGTTAACTCTGAACTCCGAAAACCACCTTCATAATCAATTAATTGTATTATACAGATGATTGACTGTTGTCAATGACACGCATTTTGGGATCTGTTGCCAAAAAAACACTCCTCGTTTTTACGCAGCGTGCAACGTACGAGACCTTCTGATGGGCAACGCTGTACAAGTCAAAAATATGTACGCAATGCAAGACATCGAATGGGTGAAACTTAATCAAACCGTTACTTTCGGATGCAATCCACCAAATTACATGTGGAATATCCCGATTCTCGGTTGGGCTCAATGCACCCCAGCTGGTTTCCAGAACCAAAACTGCTCAAAATTGTGTTTAATTTTAGATCCAAGCAAAGGGGCTTTTTATCAGCATTTGAATGCCACGTGCGCGAAAACAAAGTGGACCTTCCCCAGTCGAGAAATAAAACAACACCAATTCTTTTGCGTTCCAGGTGCGCGTGTGGTGGTTTTATCACATTCTGCTTCTTTTCCCATTGAACACTACTTTCAGTAGTAGTGTTGTAACTCTTCATGTATAGAACGGCTCATTTTGGCAGGCTGTGAATACAAGGTTGCTTTCGGTCCCAATCAAATGCCCGCAGATTATCAAGGCCCCTTTCAAGTGTACCAGCCGGAGTACTATCCGCAACGACCAGACGCATACAAATCCGTTGTTCGAAGGTACACGAAAGCGAAGATACGATGCAAATATGGATTCGCGTGGAAGGTTGCGATATATCTGGTATTTTAGGGGTTCAAAACTATAGGTCATTGCACAGCAATCGTAAATGGAATGAACTTTACAGAACTCGAAGAAAGACACAACAATTCAACAACACGACGTAGAATGCGGACCAGTGCAGACCGGTGACACGACAACTGTTGCCTGGACGCTACCAAACGACTCGTGCGTGTCCGTACGTAAGTGGCCGCCATTCGAAATAATCAAAAAGTTACTTTTTTGCTAAATATGAAGCGTTTCAGTGCCCGTACCTCCACCACTCCCACCAACGACCACCACAATATCGCCCGAAGTCTTTATGTTCTTCTATAACCTTAAATTGGCCGGCTATTTCCTCGCCTGCATCGGCATCGGCATCATAATTCTGCTAATCGTTCTGCCGATTATCTACTTGACGTTCATTCGTCACGTGCCATTGATAAATGAAGAGAGCGAACAGATTGAAATCGAACAGTGAGCTATTTGGTTTCATCACTCAATAGATCAATCAACAATACAAGAGTGTGTATTTATGATCAAGCAATTGCAAAAACGACCAGTCAATTTTACTTGCAGACAAATCGGCAACGCGGATTCAGAAGCGAATGCGCGCACCGTCATTGAATCTGATGCCAATAAACGCAGCTGTTCCAGTTCGTCATCGAACACGATGAACGATGTTGATACATCAATGGGTCAAAGTTCATCTCGGTCGTGACCGAAAACCAAATAATAATGAGCCTCACCAGATAATACCTATAAAAGCTACGACCACCGATTCGAAACATGAAGTGCTAGCATTCATTCATAGGCAGACAATTCATTCACATTTATGACGATCACTAAGCTTGACAATTTGATGCTGAAGTCCTCATTCAATTATGTACAACTCCTCATTCAATTGCAACTCGCGAGTTGTTCTTTCCCTCACATATAGTGCTCGCAGTTCGATCACGGCAATGAATAAACTGGTCACTAAATTTTGCTCCCGCGCCACGGTATCGCGTTGGTACTTTTTATCCTGTCCGACTTTGTATCACGTGCGACTTTTGTATCCTGTAAATCTTATTATTTTTTAAGTGGGACCCCACGTGGATTCAAGAAGTCACACAACCAGGGAGCACTTTCTATTTCATACAAATTGTAAATTCTTCCAAGCAACCGCTACAATTTGTACCCAGGTACAAAAGTCACTTCACGCAGTTACAATTGTGAGCGATACAATTGTAAGAAGTTACAACTGTATCCACCTACAAAAAAAAATTTTGTAACTCGCATTGTAAGAAAGAGAAAAACACCGGTGGGAACGTCCTGACTACATAGATACAATTTGATTGTTTATCCATTATTAAAACCGTGCCCGATTTTTTAAATATTGTTTATCAGCTCCAGAAGCAATTTATTGGAAACTAATTTCTTGACTAGCTTTTCCCCACATGTGTGAGCGAAGGTTGGAGGGCTTATGAATTCACAGCTGAATCATTCACAACTTTTTTCTTCAATTCAACAGAACCGTTGCACACAATCCAACACTATTTATTCATCACGACTATGTCGACACTCCGCGTTGTGTTCTGGCGTTGCTCTCTGCTGATGCTGCTGACTACGATTCGAAGCATTTTGGCAAGTCCACTTGAAGGTTGGATATTCTATTTTCTGGTTGGTTGTCTCTTAAAGGGTCCGCACCATGAGATAAATACTCTAATTCGAAAGTCATGAAATATGTACCAAAAGGTCATGGTTGTTTTGTTTAGAATTTCGCGCTTTTAACAACTAATATTAAACAAAATGAAA
>JASAMV010004671.1:0-12819 GCA_030248065.1 Rhynchonema sp. JSB1_4
GTTTTATTATGTGCCCTATTCGGCATAGGCCTGTTCCCTCCCGGCTGATTCATGCACAATTTTTTGGCACAACAAGACTGTGTTGCCACAATACTGCGTCGCAGAATCTACAATAAAGCTGTATAATTTAGCGAGTATAACTTTGCTTTGCTCTATGCATGATGTTACAGGAGTTTGAGCTCGAGGTACATATAGTTGTTAATTGTTGCGCAACTATTGCAACCAAACAACTACACATCAGTATAATATACAGCCAACACCACTGTGCTTCAAGCAGGCGATAAAGTAAATATTAACAAGTGCTTATTCAGCATAACCTTGACCAAGATAACCGCGACCCAGAGCTGTCGTCACCATCGCAGGCCTTTGAGCATCAACAACACGCAGTTCAGCTCAATGACCGCCTGCGAGATGCAGGAAGAGGCGTTTGGGTCCAGGTCCGGCAGGCGTGTACCACTCAGGGTTGGGCAAAAAACGTTTTTTTAAAAATCGTTTTTTTTTAAATCGCTTTTTAAAGAAAACGTTTTTTTAAACGCCCAGATGACTAAAATATGCCCCCAAAAAATGGAAAACGCTCATGTTGGGAAGAAAACGTGGTTAAATGAAGTAATTCTATGTGTTCTGAGGCAAAATAAACGGGTTTCAACCCTTTTCTAGCGAGTTGTTAAGATCCCATATCAGACCCGCATCATGGGACCAACTTTGGCCGGGGTCATCACTGAAAGTCAAACTCCGTATATCGACGTATCTCGACAAAGTAAAAAGTGGTCGAAAATTTTTTGAAAAAAATGGGACAAAAAAATTGATTTTCCTTGATAATCAGGGTACTTTCCCTGAAAAATCAGGAAAAATCAAGGAAATTCAGGATTTAAAAAAAACGACAAACGACCCAGGCGTTTTTTTTTAAAAAACGTCGTTTTTTTAAGAAAAAACGCCGTCGTTTTTTTTGCCCAACCCTGGTCCCACTACTGGTGCCGAAAACTCGACCTAAACTACGCGTTCCTTCTTCGCCTGTTTGTTGTGAAATCAACCCCGAGTTGCATGAAGCCACACACGCACACATGAGTTCCACTCACAGATGCATATCCATGTGAAACGCATTGAGTTATATGTGGAAATGCTATATAATACCACAACAGTTTTGTAAATTTTTCGCCGCTGGTACGTTTGCAACGTGCTAGCATTTTCTTTGTGTGTGCATGCAATTCTAAATGGGGCGACTTAGACATCATGCACACGAACAACATGACATACAGTATCTGTACGTGCATGTAGCATGTACATTTATAGCTCATACAAGAGACAGCTTCTCCAGCTGATGCACAATTGTGCACGCTCGCAGAAAGAAAATCAATTCTGTTCCAACAGGATCCAGTTTCAACCTGGCCATGAAATCATAAAACAATTTCGTTTCGATTTGTCACTCGCCCGTGCACTGGTTGATATGGGCACAAACATTCACACGCGCGCGCTTGTAACGGGTGGGCGGAGGTACATCAACCAGGTATAGTGCAGAGGTGGAGCCAACTGGATTAGTTGTGCTCCCTGCATTTTACGTGAACGTCACCCGGGACTGCACTGTGACAGATGTTGAGTAGTGAGAGGTTGCTCACTCTGTACAGCTGTGGGAGCTTTTCTTGCGAAGAAAGCTTGCGTCAGGTCCGGATAGTACCGCGTCAGGTGCTGCAACGCTCGACCAAAGACGTTCTTTTTTAAGTTTTACGACAACTAGACGGGACCCGTGCCTACGGCCCGGCTACAGCGCCGCACCCGTGCCGTGCCCAGGGTTGGATTAAAATTTTTTTTTATTATCGAACTCACTTTTTTTTATTCCGGACCCCCAAAAAATTGGTTTCTTGAGGAATCAAATTTC
The DNA here is from genome assembly GCA_030248065.1 of Rhynchonema sp. JSB1_4. Taxonomy (NCBI): domain Eukaryota; kingdom Metazoa; phylum Nematoda; class Chromadorea; order Monhysterida; family Xyalidae; genus Rhynchonema; species Rhynchonema sp. JSB1_4. The sequence continues at coordinate 1,874 of JASAMV010004671.1, forward strand.
TGAAATCATGTTAGTAAGGTATGTTTTGAGGGACACTAAAGAGAACTTTTCCACTGACTTGCATGTTTACGTAATCACCTGCGATCTAATCCCTTATTTTGGTCCCTTATTTCCCTTATATACGGTATGGGTGTCCTATATTATACATGCAGCTATTGTTGGGATGTCTGGGAACTGTATGAGTCCATCACAACACCATTTTAAACTGAAATATAAGCGCCGCAGGCAATTTTTTGAGAAACATGGCAATAAAACACATGAAAACATGCCTTTTTACCTTAAAAAAGTCAGAAAATAACGAAAAAAAGTGAAAAAATAATAAAAAAAGTGGACTTACATTTTAAAATTTTAAAATAAAAAAAGTGGCCAACTTTTAAAAAAAAATTTTTTTTACAAAAACATTTTTACTTTTTTTTAATCCAACCCTGGCCGTGCCACCCTCCTCCCCCCGAAGCTACCCGTGAAAATTGACCCGTCCGCACCTCCGAGGGAGGGGGCCACATACATACATACATTACATACGTCTTCCTGTTTTAGTAGTATAGATGGGATTGTGCTGGCCCGCTGTCAGGCGTACGGTGGTAAATGTATTCAAGTTCATGACATTGTGTTGTAAATGTATGTGCGTTCAATGACTGGGTTGTCTTGAAGGCTGCATTGAAACAAAAAATACCAATGTTATTGGCCAGACGATAAGGTGCTCTGAGGGCACGCCTTTGCGCAAGACCAGTGACACGTTGCTGTTTCGGCCCGTAACGCCTGACAGCTTAGGTGATCCGGGCCAGTCGTCAGAGACGAAATCACCGGGTCAACACCCCAAAATGCCACATGCTCCAAGAGACTAAATGTATGTGCGGCACAAAATAATAGCACGTCCATGCACAGCGCTGCTTGCGTTCCAAGCCGTGTGCGTCACACACACACACACACACACACACACACACACACACACACACACACACACACACACACACACACACACACACACACACACACACACACACACACACACACACACACACACACACACACACACACACACACACACACACACACACACACACACACACACACACACACACACACACACACACACACACACACACACACACACACACACACACACACACACACACACACACACACACACACACACACACACACACACACACACACACACACACACACACACACACACACACACACACACACACACACACACACACACACACACACACACACACACAACCCACCAACTGCAAATGCACCACTATGCCAAATATTATATACCTGGATGCATGATACGCATAACCGCACTGTAGCTGCAGTACACACACGGCGAAAAACAAAAGCTCACCCACCTGACATCAGGCTTGTGATATGCTTCAAGCGCACACACGCAAGAAATCAATTTGCTGCCAACCACATACTGTTTCGACAGTGTGCTAATAAAATAAAAGGACCAGCCACTAAGCATGCTGGTGCCGGCCAGATCGACCGCAGGCACATACGTATGTGAATGGGTGACAGGCTCTATTGTCAGGACTTGGCGCCCGGGGCCTGTCGAGAGCCATCACCCGGGGCGCAGCGAACGCGCACCGAGCTTTTCGGGGTTGCTGTTCGCGTGTTGGACATCCGCACAGGTAACCGCCAGAAACGGTTTCCAACGGGTGTCACGTCCGGTCCGAACCGTGCCGCTATCAGGCGCCGTTATACTCGACCAAAGACGTCCTTTTTTTGCTATTCCGCGGCTTTTCACGCCCGGCCGATGCAGGCCCAGCGTATTTGATCCATTTATAGGCTTAGGCTCCAGCCGGGTCTGAAACGGCCGGGCCTGAATGGCCGGGTCCTGAACCTGTGCTCCGGGACTGAACCGTCGCGCAATACTTTTTTTGCACAACAATGTACATCATGGCGCTTATTGGCCTCAACCTGGTGTTACCGATGAAAGCGTGCAAACGTGTTCTCAACAGTCAAGGCGTCAAAACGCCTTTGTCATGCTCCGTATTTTCGCGATTCTTTGATATCAAGAAAGGATATATACGTGTGCCGCAACTTCTAAGAGGCGTAATCATGACACGATAAGTACACGCAGTACTACTCATTCGCACCTACTGTATCTATACATATTTCAGGTGATCTTCGCACGTCGCAACCCGCGCATTGCGTTTTCGTTCAGTGGACCCACAATACCGAAAGGAGCCTTGTTGAGCTTGCAGGTACTGTATTGGGATGGTGTACATACAGGACCTATGCATATGTATACGTATACACTGCATAGTTTCTAATTTTGCGATGCACAAGGAGTGGTCAGCCCCCAGAATTTCAATCATAAATACAACAGGGGACCCGCATAGCCAGAGCGTCTGAATAGAATTCAATCACGTACCGGCCTGGTCGTAGGTATTTGGCGGGTCTTCTACTAAGTCATTGGGACAGTGGGAGCATTATGACCAGTGGTGCAAAACGTTGGAGATATATGTACCTTGGGAGCCCAAGAATATAATTGCGCTTACCACAATCTGGAATTGGGGCCCCGTCGGCAGAAAATTGGAATTTTCAGCCTGTTCTATGTGTTTTAAATCCTCGCTCGAGATCCGGTTAGCTTGCGTCCTTACATTTAAGAACTTTTGACATTTCTGATTTTCCTAGGATTCGCGCCAGAAATCGATGGGTATGCCGAGTCCGGACGTGTCTGACAGCGAAGGTATCGACCAATTCTACCGGCAAGTGGCCCAGCAGAAAACCTTTCCATCGCAACCCCATCCCCCTGCATCTTCATCAACGAGCTCCAGCAGTGGGTCGAACTTCAGAGCGCAACTGGAACAAGATGCTGCTTACCGATTGGTGGGTGTGGTGTTGTTTTGGCTGTTTTACAAAGGGATACCACTTTGGGCTTCAGAATCAGGGCTGGCAATTTTCGGGGTGGTTTGGCTTGGGTTTGGTACCGAGATATCAAATTGTTTCTGTAATCATTAACTGGCTGATACTGTAGTTACGATCCACAGGCAATGCAGAACCTCCGGTGCTCATATATTACTTCACAGCCATGTGCAATGTGCGATAAAACATGTTGATGGACACTCAAACCCAAGTCAGACCAGCACCTACATAAATATACCGTCCATTGAAACTAAACGAACGCTGATGTCACTGATCTTGACCCTGATTATACCAGCAGAGTGCTGACTGGTGAAAAAAAATCACCAGAAACATAGTCAAGGCACGAACTCGTGAGACGACTTATTTTGAAGTTGACTTGTACAGATCCAATAATGTTCCGGTTCAACGTATTTCGACGATGAAAGAAAGAGAAATGCACGCATTTTGAAAAAAAACACGCTCTCCATCTCGGTGCGCAGATTCCCTTTTGACTCCCAAAACATTATTTGTGTGTTGAACGACGTTGCTGTTCGCGTAAGCACGCGACAAATTGTTGTCAGCCAGCTGGAACTTGTCATCATCTCTCTCGGCCCAATCTCTTTCTTTTGTTCGCAAGAACACGGGCAACCGGAGCATTTTGAATTTGGTCAAGCAAGCTTTGAAAAAATTCGCGTCTCATGAGCTCGTGGTTGGATTATACATACATACTTTGCAGCCGAACGGCGCGCCCCCCGGTCACCGCATGTCCGTGCCACGTATCACACGTCAACATGTGACCAATGATCAGCACGATTCGACCACCACAAACGGGCAGCAGCATTGTTCGACGCAGAACGGTTGGTGAAATGGTGTGTGGGGCAATTTGTGGTTTGTGCATCTATGGTGACTGCTGTTGGTGCACCAGGTCATCGTCAGTAGCAGTGTGCTCCACAGCATATCAGTGTATGTGTATTCCACCTTTCTGCATTTCGCATGATTTATGCAGTGATTCAGACCTTTTCAACCCCAAATTCAGGCTCAGAGGACCTGTGACGAGCCTAAAATTATAGCTGACCTTTGACTTCCAGAGACGTGATCTTACCGTACACCTACACACAGTATGTAATGTAAAATCACGGCACAAAGTGATTCCAATGCCTACGGCTACAGTACACAGTGTTGCAGGCAATCGACGGCAGGCGAGTATGACCAGCGATGACAGCTCGGTGTCCGGGAACAAAATTGTGAACCTGGAAAACAAGGAGGAGGTGAGTGGCTGTGTGTGAGGGGGGTTTCCGTTCCTTTGCTGGACATGCCGCCTGCACAAATGCATCCGTTTATCGTTGTCGAAAATCATGAACCATAAAGCGGAACCTAACAATGGTACATACATTATACATATATATAGGCAGAATTTGATCCGCTGATCTTGATATTGCTTCCCCTCGTGTGTCCAAAATTTCGATTAATCGCATGAGAAAATGTCCATGAGTGCAAGAAAGTCCATCCTTCAGATCGCAGTCGCGTGTCGCAATCTGTGGAATCTGCGCAGTACCTTGGAAGACGATGGTGTCGAATCGGAGACCGAAGAGATTATGGCCGTGGAGGTGTGGGAGAAATTTTCGTGATTTTTTCTGACCTGTCCAAAAAGTTTGGAAAATAAATTTTTTTTTTTGATTTCAGGACCTGGAAGCAATCGACCATTCCATTGACGGACAAGCGTCGGCCGCCACGTCATTCACAACATCGTGAGACAATTTTGTGTTGATTTTTTGGATTTCAAAATTTTTCAGATTTATTTTTTGCTAAATGCGTTCAGCTACGAATCCAACACTGAAGCGCCGAATATGGACGATTATTTGAAACAACACCGTCCGTCGACCACATTTCTGGAGCCGCCGAAACTGTCGCTCGAAGCGAAACGGCAGAAATACAAGTTTGTAAACTTGAATTTTTGAGGTCCTCGTATCCAGTCGTTACGATCATGTAGCCATATCTGGTGCAGTAGCACCGACGATGGCGTAAGTGCCCATTCATAGAAGCTGCAATTTACAGTACCAGCTGCAATTTTTGGCTGATTGAGGCCTGCGCCTGCAGCGCCTGCAGGCTCACGAGCCTGCGCAGGCTCAATACAAAACATAGCAGCCTGCACAGCCTGCAGGCTCGGCGCAGGCTTCGCAGGCCTAGTGTATAAGCGGTCGCAGGCTCAGGCTCATGAGCCTGCAGAGGCTGCAGGCTCTGCAGGCTCGGCGGATGCACAGCTACTTTTTGTGCTCTGTGATATGATTTTAAGTCAGTTTTTCTCAGTTGTTTGAAGCATTTAGACAACGTTCATGCTGAAAAAAACCAAAGCGTTGAAAGAATAAGCAATAAAACTGTCGATAAGGCCACATTTTATCCAGATTCACTGTTTAATAAGAAACAAGTTCTTTTCGCGTTTTTTGTCAAGTTTCAGCAGAAAACTATAAGAAAGGTAATCATGTGCTAATAAAACATGCAACAAATATCCATATACTAATGGCTAAATACGAGATAATAGGCACTCCGTCCATAAAAGGTACATGACTAAATGTCACAAAACAAGCAAGCGCAGCTGTGTATCCGCCGAGCCTGCAGAGCCTGCAGGCGCTGCAGGCTCATGAGCCTGCGCCTGCGACCGCTTATACACTGGGCCTGCGAAGCCTGCGCCGAGCCTGCAGGCTCTGCAGGCTGCTATCTTTTGTATTGAGCCTGCGCAGGCTCTTGAGCCTGCAGGCGCTGCAGGCGCAGGCCTCAATCAGCCAAAAATTGCAGCTGGTACTGTAGCTGTGACTAGCACCTCTTCTTGCACGAGAAAGTCATGGCAAATAAAGATGTACCACCGAGTGTGTGCTCAAGAACCTTAACCGCAAAGAAGTCTTCGTAGCAGAAGCGGAACCTCAACTTCAGGAACCTATTCGCGCGTCGTCAAGCCCAACTGCAGCAGGGCAGCTACGAAACGAGCATGGAGTCATTCGGCACGTTTGAGTCAAGTGAATCCAGTGCACAGGTGATGCCAACGTCAGTGGAATCGAACTACGCGGAAACTGGTTGGTGATGTTTCAAGATGGATAGGTGCTATTATACCGTAGTTTTATTTGTTGCATTTATTGGACTACGTACATCTGCGTAGGTACACCCACAGATTTGGTGAACAACGCACGCGCACACACACACTTGTGGCGCACCTGTAGTTGATGAGCATATCAGAAAGTATATGCATATGTTGTATAGACGAATTGCTTCAACACGAGCCCGATTTCGCAGCTGGCAGAGTAGTGAAACATTCTGACGTGGCTGCTGATTTGGGAAACATTACACGTTGAAGAATACAAAGTGGAGCATGATGATTTTCTCTTTCTATTCGTTTTGAATACACATCACCTTCGAAATCGGGCTCGTGTTGGTGTAGTTTCGCATTAGCTGTCAAGTTCTGCGGTGCCTACCTCTCCAGTTTGCAGCAAGAGTGGTTCATATCATTCTTTGATTCGATGCCGTTAATGCTTCATCAAGGTATATAGAATCGCACTAAAATAATGGGGCCAGCGTCGCAATTTTCTACAATGATGGCGGGTAGAGCCTACTGGCGCGCGCCTGCGCGAAGACATAAAAAGTCGAAAATGTTTGCAGACAGCAGCAACCAAGAGGCGAGTCAACGCAAGAAATTCAGCGAGTCCAAAAATGACAGCGGCTACAAGTCTCAGTCGGTGACCGATCCGAATCAATCAACGAGCGGCACAATCGATGCGTCTTGCGACAATGCCGCTGTTGCGGTTAGGCCTAAAATGCCTAATTTCAAGCCTATCTACCTATAATCTACATATTGGATCGACATTTCCCCCTGCGCGTTCAGGGTCTGGCCCCATCGAATTCGACTGGATTCAAATTTCGCCAGAAAGGTCCCGATTCTAAACTGATGCATCCAAAAGTGATTGAGGTGGTTGATGAGACAGATTCGTCGAAATCAGTTGACAATGTGGACGCCCCTGATGGAATGGCTGAAGGTTGTGTTGTTTCCATGTCATGTCTTACACAATCCTTTTAAATTTTCAACCTTTTTAAGGTTATTTCGATTTTGACATGAGCACATTTCGCTATACGTGCGTTCATCAAACAGGGCCCATGTATTTTCCTCATGTAATAAATAGTCTTCTGCTTTTTGGGTACCAAAACAACTCTGTTCCCAAACTTATACTTCAAAAAAAAACTCAGCAAACAGAAAACCGGCTTCCACACCTCAAACATCCCCGAATACGGATTCCTGACGAATAGGGGATTCATAAACCAAAAATTGCCTCCACTGTTGGTTAATTCGAGAATTTCCAGGTCAAGCCCAGCCAGCGCTCCAGCGCGCACAAACGATCGGGTCATCCTACACTGGTTGTTGGGCCAAACCACCGTTTCCGGTCAACCCGCATTTGGCACGAATGCGCCGCAACATGGAGGGATCCGGACATGGCAAATATCGGTGAGGAAATATTGCTGTGTGATCAGGTGCGACTTGGTCTGGACGCTCTGGCTTCGGGAAATGCACAGTTATAGACAAACTACGCCAACACGAGCCCGATTTCGGAGTTGGTGCACTAGCAAAACGCAAAGAAAGAGAAATCCTCATGCACCACGTTGTATTCCACAACGTGTAACGTTTCCCAAATCAGCAGCCACGGGTGAATGTTTCACTAATCTACCACCTCCGAAATCGGGCTCGTGTTGGCGTAGTTTGCCTTTATGTATTTACCATCATAAGTTTAGTCATTTCTGACTTGCATATTTGTGGAAACCAGGCTGATGACGACTACGAAGTTGATTATGTTGAAGGAGATTAATGTATACGTTAGGACTTTTTATAACATGAAAACGATATCATGAATTGTTTGTTGCGAAAATTCCGTGAAAATCACACATAGTACATACTTACGGTGCCAGTCTTTTAGTGAAATCAAACGAACACTGTGATGCCAAACCAAAATGCCAAACACTGTCGAGTTACCGCAGTTCGTTCTCTTCAGCTACGGCGTGTCACGTGACTACAGCGTTGACACGCGCACGGATTTGATTTTCCGCGAATTCGTGCGCTACGATCCGAGTCTCGAATTGGCGGCAGCTGCAGGTGCGAACAACCAAATAATCGCCAATCAACCTTCAACATCAGGCACGGCTGCGTGCCGCAATTTGTGTCAACAACAGCAACAATATCAGAATGGATTCACGGGTATGTGTCTTGTCGGTCAGGATTACAGAGATGGCCTGTGTGCGTGGATAGAGCAGAGCCGGTTTCGGTACATAATGTAGATACCTGTTGTGTGCTATTGTGCCTAACGAGAGCGCACATTGCATAAAGAACCCAGTACAATGGTTGGAGAACTTGGTTTTGGAAATTCGGGTTTTAATGGCTGTCGAAAAGTTCCTGATCGTATTAATCTGCGGTCCGTTATGAGTTACGGTTACGTTATGATGAGCCATTAATTGTCTAACAAAATTTTTGAAAATGCAATTTATATTTTCGTCTGTGTATTATCATGCCCGCAATTGTGATGCTACTGTAGTTCCACACACTGTGAAACAATCACCAAAATACGCCCCCAGTAGGCGTTTAGAAAGCAACAAGCAAATGCTGCTTTTTACATTTTGCAGCACAGCAACAATCGAGTTTCGATTCGATTCTGACGAGTTCATCGTCGCACCATTCGCATCGCAATCGCATTCACTCAAACAATTCAATCGACGAACTGAGCGAAGCGATCGGCTCGCAGCTGGCATTCCCCGTTTCGCCGACCACAAACACACAGATGGGTACTGTAGGAGGTTACGGTAGTTTGGGAGGTCAGAACGCGCCGCCGAGGATTCCCGAAATACGCTTGCCCGAGGAACAGGATTGCAGCTCGTGATATAGAATGACTGTTTGGTAAAGCACGGTTAAGAATATTGAAAAAAATTAAACCTTAATATCACGCTTAACACTTTACACGAAAGAATCATTTAAAAATTCAGGTTTTTACTCTTATCATTCTTTGCAGATCCTTTTTATATAACGTCAAGCGTCTAAAGCTGGAGTTATACTTGTCCATTTTGGGCTTGTAGACAATGAGGACAAATTTTTGTTTGAATCATGTTTTGTGATAGCGTTGGATCCAGCGGTTTTTAAAAAAAAATTTTTTTTTATTAAGAGCGTGGGGTGGTAAGAATCGCAAAGTAGGGTTCACAAAACTGAAATTTTGGATATGGTTTTTTTGATTGGAAATCAATGCCACAACATATTTAGGAATGCTCTCCAAGTTTGGCGTTCCAAATGTAAGTATACTTTCAGTAATTTCAACTTAAAGGTGCTCGGTTTGAATTTTTTGGGAAATTTTAAAAATGAAAAATGCTGAAAAAATAAATGTCAATCCAATTGGATCTCAGCCGATAAACAATATTCGGCGCTGAAATTTGCACACATATAGCAGTCTTTTGTCCGCTTTTCAGCTGTGCAAAAATAGTTGCACGATAGTGGATGTTTTCTCTTCCATTGCATTTCTTTTAAAAAATGTCAAAAAAACTAGTGCTTCTCAGAAACACCCAATTTTAAAAAAGTCCTCAACGACGAATTCTTTCTATTGGGCCTCAAAATGTGCGCCATAAAATTCTGGTATTGGCGTATAAATGTGGTTTGTGACAAATTTGAATATTGTCGGCAATTTATGTTAGTATGAAGCAAAAAAAATTTCGTCGTTTTATTTTCTTTCTTGTTTTGTCGTGGTGCGCAGTTCAATTGAATGACGGAATATGTAAAAATTGATGCATGTGATTCCCAAATATGAGTTCTGATGTGTATGCTGCTGAAACCTACATATGTGTTTCTTAACTGTAAATACCACGAGAGTGCTTTCAATTAATGTGCTTATCAAGGCAACCGTTTGTTAGGAAAATGCAGCAAATCTGTGAATGGCTATTCGTTTGTTTCAACTCTTGCCTATTTCTAAATGTTTTTGCATTGCATCCAGTTACGAAATAAAAAGTAATAATGGTAAAACGTTCACCCAAAACCCGCGACGCGAAAAAAAGACACGCTGCTACAGGGTTTGAACCTGCGCGACAGACACACGCACGCATGTTCAGTGCTGCGCCTAACCGATTGCGCTATGCGATCCAGCCGCTGGCTTGCCTTAATGTGTTACATAAATGTATTTGCGCGTGCGCATGTGTGTTCTGCCGTTTACATAAAACGTGTTGTGTTGCAGCTATAATGTGTGTGTTGTGTTCACTGCTTGTATTGTGTGTGTTGTTGTTGCTTGTTGCTCACCTCGTGTGATGCATACGAATTGTCGGCCACTTGAAAAAAATATTATTGCCAATCACGGCCGTTGCCAAATAGCTTGCATTTCTGAACTTGTATCCATTTTGATAGCTTGTGATGTGTCACGAACAAGCTGTTTACTTTCAGACTACATTGACAAGCATCTTGTTGCCGTTCGTGACACCCACATCGGTCGTTTCTCCAATGTGAGCCCGTGCAAAAAAAAGACAAAAATGTGAGAAAAAAAACAAAAAAATGTTCTTTATCTAAACTTTTCAGGAGATATTCAAATTTGTCACAAACCAGATTTATAAACCAATATCAGAATTTTATGGCGCACATTTTGAGACCAAATAGAAAGAATTCGTCGGTGAGGACTTTTTTAAAATTTGTTGTTTTTGATATGCCCTAAATTTCAGAGCTGATTTTTGAAAAATTCAACGGAAGAGAAAATACAGCGAATTTTTGCCTTTATTTTTACATGGTTGAAAAGTAGATAACAAATTGACTATTATGTGTTATTTTCATTAAATAGCACCCGATCTAAAACAAATGACAGCCTCATCAACATAAACTTGGTACATTTTTGGAATTTCAAGAAATCTTCGACCTGCCCACTTAAATGCGCCCATAACTATTTAATGCTTTGGAGTTTGGCACCAAAATTTTGTATGTGTCTTAGTAAATGTAGTAGTCAACTTTTTGTGCAATATGAGCGAAATCCATTTTTTTCGATTTGTGAACCCTATTCCATTGACACCTATCTGTTACTATTACCCCACGCTTTTAA
>JASAMV010004672.1:0-16192 GCA_030248065.1 Rhynchonema sp. JSB1_4
GTTGCTGTTCGCGCAAGCACGCAACAAATTGAGGTCAGCCAGCTGGAACTTGTCATCATGTTTCTCTGCCCAATCTCTTTCTTTTGTTTGCGAAAACCCGTGTAACCGGCGCATTTTTGAATCTGGCCAAGCAAGCTTTAAAAAGAGTCGTCTCATGAGCACGTGGCTGGACTTATACATATTTGCGAGCGTGAATGCACGTGTAATGAGGGCACGGGTGCATATGTATCATTAGTGCTAATCTTTGTTTAATTTCATTTCATTCGTGTCTCCAACTTATGTTCACGCTTTGGCTCAGGGTTTTGGCGGTGAAAGCAAGGCCCAAACATGAGTGGGGTTAGGAATTTCCATGGTGCGCAAAGCGCGAAGTTATCATATCAGTCAGGGCCTTGGAGGCTCCATTTGGATGAAGAGTTTCAACAAAAAGTCCATTTTCCACCTTTTTTAATAGAGCTATGTGGGCTTTGTGGAAAACTCCGATACATGTGTGTAGGCATGTTTGTGTAGTAGGGCATTAGGTGCACAACCAGTTTCTGAACCAATCGATATGCAAATGACAAAATCAGCTCAAACGAAAACGCTCATGCATAATTATTTTAGCCCTCAGCGTTTTGTCTGCGCTGTATGCCTGTATCAATAGCAACTTTACTTTTTGCCCACTCATATTAGAAGAATCTCCAGACAAAATAACCCAACAATCTGAATGTCTGAATATACTGTAGGTTGTGACTCAGTAGGTACTCGTTTATTAATGTCTCTCAGGTGCCGATTATCGCAAATAAACGACACTGCAAGTGCGTCATTAGTCGCAGACGCCTGACTGACTATCCACCTGCAAAAAAGGAGTGTCTGATATGCAATTTGCAGTCATTCTGTTTACGCCCTGAGACCTTCGGTTTCGGTGACCTTCGGATCCAACGGTGACCTTGTGTTTGCACGTGGTATAATACCATTGTAGTTTGTCGTCAATACTTAAGCAGCATGCGTTATCGCATAGGATGGCCCAAAAATAGCTATGCTAGGTTAACGATGACGAGTGGGAAACTCATACCAGAGGGCTTCAAGCAGGCTAAAATTCGGTGATGGGGATTTTCGAACACTGGAAATCCGAAAATGGACTCGATTTTTTAGTCAGAACACACTTTTGAGTCCAGGACATCGCAACTCGCAAGGCCCAATTTTTGGACCCAAAATTGTCGGACTAAAAAGATTCAGGCCATTTTTTGGATTCCCCTTGTCAAAAAACCCCTGTCGCCCACTTTTTGGTTTATTTGAAGCTTTTCGTTTGAGTTTGCTTTCTGGTGGAACATGTCGCTGCCAACTCTTGTTTATTACTCCACAGTGAATATGCATCAAAACCACATTGTATAGTCCATCATCAGCTCATGACACTTTTTGTCAGCTGAAAAGGTTGACAGGATCCAATGCTGTTCCGGTTCCGGTTGGCTTACGAAAAAGAAAAGAAGCAGAAATCGGTTTTTTATTTTATTTTTGTGTGCCGTTTTCTTTGACATTGCCTTGCGGAGGAACAATTTTTTTTACAACGGAACCTGAACCCCCCAAACAAAAGTGCCATGAGCTGATGGATGGCCTATACTAGTGGTACATCACCTAAACACAACACCACCAGTGTTGGGTGCCATCTAGCGAAAGCCCAACACCACGCTTTACAGCAGCATGGACCGTGTTGACTCCCGTGACCCATCGAGTGATCAATGGGTGACCACCGTTACCACATTGCTAACTGCCACCGACACCATGGCTGCTGTGTACGTGCCTGACGATTGGTGTGACCACACCGACCATCCAGGGAACATTGTTGGTGCATGTGATTTGTGATTTTTATATTTTTGTTCGATTATATTTTTATTTTGTGTTCAATGTTTGTGTTAAGTGTTGTTGCCTGCACTTGTGCTTGCACTGTGTACACTGTACATGTAGTATCTGAATAATGTTCTATTGATGTAAAGCTGCTCATGGCTGAAATTATGTTGGCGAGCGCAAATTTTTAGGAGACAAACTTCTCGCCCACGTTTTGACTTCTTTACACTGTTTTGCGTTTGTGATGGTGAGGTTTCAGCTGAGCCCCTCCCTGATAGTGTTGTTTTTGAGAGCGGGGTGGTAAGGGCTGCCTGTCCAACTGATGAGACCCAGGTGCAGGCAGAAGAAGCAGCTGCATAAAACTCCGGGTCAAAACAACTATCCAAGTCATAAGCGCTGCACGTGCTTCAAAGAAACCATACTCATAACCTTTCCCGTGCCACGTACGCGGCTGCTCCTAACCCGTCAAGTTCGCTGTTTTGCTTCCAAGAAGCCGAACAAACAATGATAGGTTATTGTTATGCGCCTTTCTGTCAGCGAATTGCTTGTTATACCATATCACTTGTTACATAGTATACGGTATTTGTTATTGATAATGTTCAGATTACACTTCCGTGTAGCAACGACAGTAGGTTTCAGCATGATTAAATGGCACCATCAATATTGTATCGTAGCGCAGTTTTCCATTTATCGTCTCACTGTCCTGTGGCTACTCAGAGTTGGTTCGGAAACAAACGAAAAGAATTTTTTGGTTTTTTTCCTTTTTCAAATTAATTCAACAAAAATCTCGAGTAAGCATTTCAAAGGTTCGCATTGGATCGAACGCGAAAACAGAGGCAAAAAGCATCCCAATCATAATAGGTTATTCGAATCATTCAATGTGTGGTCATTGGGACGAAAACCCGAAAACGCCCGTCTCAATTAAACGTGTTTGCACTACAGCAGACGTTGTGAGGTACGATGAAACATTGCGCAAATAACGCAAATCATCGCGCGCAGTTGATTACGATTTCCGTAATTTGGACCGCTGCCAGTACAGTACATATGTGTTTGCCTTGAATGTTCTAATGTTTATTTGACGTTTCTGGGCGGTAAAATATATGGTGCATCAGAGCGCATACAAATTACAGTCCACATGCTACAAATTACAGTACCGCTGGAACAGATACCCAGACGCGTCAAACGCAGCCAAACCGAACTAATTTGTCCATTCAAACTCACGCATGGTAAACACGACCATGCTGTTTTTCTCGTTGCCCGTCTGTTTTGTTGTAAGCGAGCTTTTGGCCGCCGGACAATGTTTTGCTGCGTTGCCCACTCTCTACAATTATGTACATGTGGGCTGAGACCATGATTCAAACGGGATCGCAAGCTCGGCACCGGGATCGAGATTCGGGATCCGGGTTGGCTAAAAACTTCGGGATCGGGCTTCGGAATCGCGACCTGAGCAAATTTTTAATCATGGGCCAACTAAAAGGTTTGCAACTTTTGTCACTCACGCTTGGTTTAAAGCATTATGTTGACAAAAAATGAAAAATAAAACGAGTTTCAGCGAAAATACGCAACTTATACCCAGTGATGAAAAAGCAAAACTTTTGAGGGAAAATGAATTATTTTTAAGCGACGTTAAACAGCTATTAATCTCGAAAAGTTTCGGGGTCGGGATCGGAATTTGGGTTCGGTACCGGATCTCGGGTGAAATTTTCTGGATCGATATCCAAGATTCTGATTCTCAACTCCGGTATCGGGATCCCGTTTGAACGCCTGTTTGAGGCATAAGTATGAGTACCAGATACAGTTCCGCGTGCAATTCTGGGCTGAAAGATGAAGATGAACTTCCTAGTACTAAAAGATAGGCAGCGCACGCGCGTGCACGCGAAGTTACTTCGACTTTTGCCTATACTTTGCACTGTTTCGCACGCGCGTGCACGCGACTTCAACTTTCAGCCTAGAATTGCACCCGGTACTGTAAGCTGCATGCCATGTTAGATTTTTAAAACATGTGGTTATTTGGATGCGATATGTACTTCAATTCAAACTTTTTAAAGCATCATGCCATGGTGTACATACAAGTCCCCATAAAGTGTAAATTAGCTGCTCAAATGCTTTCCACACAGTGAGAAATACGACGTACATACCTACGTACATACTGTACATAGCAGTATTTTACCTTGGGCAGACTCAGTTGTGCCATGTTGCCAGCGGCCTCCCCGATCAATCAAAAAATGTTCTGTGCAGTTTCAGAAAAGCCAAGAGCGCACCCCTGCCAATACAGACTTGCAGCACATGCTTGGGATGTGGAATAACAGTTACCAGGAATGCGATTGACTACTTGCAAAATAGTTAACAGAGCGTCATCGGTTGCGGTTGTGCATCGTTTGTACTTAATGTTGGTCTCACCTTATGTCGTGGCTATGCAGGACTTTGCTTGTTTCTCTTTCAGCAGTGATGCATAATTCTCTTCAAAAAACTGCTGCTGCTGTGTGCCCAAAACTGGAAAAAAAGGAATTTCATCAAGGGGAAATCAACAAATCAGCGAACAGCCTTTGCGTCAACCACAGTTACTGTATATACGTACAGTACAGTATTAGTCAGAAAAAAATGACACCTTTGTGAAGACTCCCCTCTCTTTTCCAATGTTAACGCACCTGTTGTCTAGCTTTTGGTGTGTAGACTAGAGGTACTGTACTTATTTTCGTTCTATGCAAGCGACATGACAAGACGCGTATACGGTAGCTTACTAAAAACACTGCTCTTATTTCATGTGAAGGTTAAGTAAAGGTATGCTTACTCGTCAATCACGTTTAATACAGGGGATTTTGTTCCAAGCAGATACGATGAAGGGTACCTTCGGGCGTAATACTTTTTTCAATGAAACTCACTATCGGTACTCACAATCACAAACCGCCGATCGGATTTTTGCTCAGTTTTCCAACAACCTGTTGGAACTACGTAAATTCTTGGTTTTAGCAAAAGCTTGTTCTGCGACTGTGCGTTTAGTAGTTTGTGCAGTATTCCCATGTATATATGGAAATTGAAAAAAGTGAATTAGGATAATATTTGGTACGTAAAAGGAAAGAAAGAGTAATATAGTTTCAGAAAGATAGGTACTAACATAGTTTAAAAAAGATACGGTACTAACTATGTTTGCCAACGGAGCTGTTTCTTTTTTCTTTTCTTTTCTTGCACGTTTTAAAAAAAGATTGGTCTTTTACTACCTCGCATGGCATCATGAAGCTTTATTTCATCATGACTAAAGGTACGGAATCGTCAGTGCAACCGTATAGGCCAATGCCCTGAGATTAAGGAGATTAAAGATCAACTAAGATTACACAAGTCTTAACTTTCAAGACCTCAGAAAGACCCATGTTTGTTTTCTTGTCGTACTTGTGCAAACTCGCGTGATTATGCCATATTCAGGGACCAGCTTTGAGTTGCCATATCTAAAGAACGTCCAGATTGAGCGGGAAACCAGTTATACTTAATGTGCTTAAAATTGACTGTTTTGCACTAAAATGAGACGGCACGCGATCAGTGATGATGAAAACGATGATCAAACGAAACTAATTGTTGCCTGTTTGTGGTGTTGACGTCACTCGGCACGTCTTCCTTTGTTCCTGGAATCAACTTTTGAAAAATGATTCCAAGAGTTTAAACCTGTTTGTTTTGTTTCATCGCTTGTTTTTATGATCACTGGTCGTAGATTACGATTCAAAGCAAAATAGCTTGTTTTAAGCGCATGAAGTACTGGTTCCCCAGTCTAATGATTGCGTGTGAGTATTGAGGTGTTTGTGTTGGAAACCACGGGTACGGGGTTACGGTAGTGACATTACATGTCAAAAACAATCTTCGGAACAACAGCTATTTTGAACGGCAAAGAACTATAGCAACACGTTTGAGATAGAGTCGCTCGTTTTTTTATTGCATAGCCGTATGAGTGAAAGGATGAAAGCCGCACTTTCTAGCAATCATATCCCAAAGGGCAGTGTTGCCTAGCAATGATCGAAAACAATAACGTAAAGAATTGAGCCCTGTACATTGTATAGGTGGAATAATGAAGTTGGACTAATCTTTCATAATCGAGCAATTTTACTCTTGTAGGTTTTTGTGGGATTACTATTATGCATGTAAATGTATAGTGCACTGTCCTCAGGCTTCTGTTTCTCTCTCTGTTATAGGTTCCTTAAAGGGTGTGTCTAACGTCTCTTAACCCCATGTTTTATGAGGTGCAATCGAAAGATGACCTCGACATGCCGGCGTGTGCAAAAAACCGCGTCTTGTAACTCGCTAAATCGCGAAATCTTGAGGGTTACTTTTCGAATTAAATCAATTTCCGGACACAAAACTCCAGGCGCTTTTGAGTGGGAGCTACTCACGTTTGGCATTATTCTGCTGAAACATTGCATGTTTAAGCGCGGCTCAGCCGCCTATACAATGCACGTAGACGCTCAACACACACCGCTCTGGCTGCTGACTTGACTGTGGACACAATGAATGTTTCATTTAACACATAGAAGCTGGTTTGTGTGTGTTTCGCATCGCAGCTTTTTTCCGTCAGCTCAGTCTGAATTTTGTGTCCGGAAATTGATTTAATTCGAAAAGTAACCCTCAAGATTTCGCGATTTGGCTAGTTAGAAGACGCGGGTTTTTGCACACGGCGGCCTTTCGAGGTCATCTTTCAATTCCACCCAACAAAACATGGGGTTAGGAGACGTTAGACACACCCTTTAAGTTACCGTTACCGATAATTCGAATGTAAGTGAACAAGTGTGGTTGGTCAATAACAAGTGTGCTTGCTAAGGCCGCTCTCTGACAAAAGCAAAAAGCAAAAGTTCACAGCACACTTTTTGCTTTTTGCTTTTGTCAGAGAGCAAAAGCAAAACGTTGACTTTTTGCTTTTGTCAGAGAGCAAAAGCAAAAAGTAAAAAGTTGTGAAGCGCGCACAAGCAGCAAACACAGCTCCAGACCTACATGTATAGTCCGTCCACCAGCTCATGGCACTTCGTGTTGCTGCTATCTGGTTTGTTCCCTTCCTCCACGTTCTAATGAAAGAGAAATTGAGTGTGACCGATTGCGCAAAAAAACTAAAAAAAACAACCAAATGTGTCGAAAAAGATTGAATTCGATCAAATTTAAAATTAAATTAAATTAAAATCGATAAAACACGTCGATCTCATAAAAACCACAATCTAGCTAGGAGCAAAAATAATTTTTTTCGGAAACTCAATTTCTCTTTTATTAGAACGTGGAGGAAGGGAACAAGTTGGCCAGCAGCATCACAAAGTGACATGAGCTGATGGACGGACTATATGTGTAATTTTTGATTTTCGGGTTTGTGCAGCCTCGTTTTGGGCATAAAAAGTCACGATGACTTTTTGCTTTTTTTCAAGTTTTTGCTTTTTGCTTTTGCTCTCTGACAAAAGCAAAAAGCAAAAAGTCAACTTTTTGCTTTTGCTCTCTGACAGAAGCAAAAAGCAAAAAGTGTGTAGTTAACTTTTTGCTTTTTGCTTTTGTCAGAGAGCGGCCAAAATCTTTGACGTCTGATCTTGCCGCGCGCTGCGCATCTATCAATGAGTTCGAATAATAGTAATACTTGTAAGCACACCCTCATGTTTCCTTACTCCCACTCATCTTCTTAGCCACCCTACCAAGCCCCACTCGCCGATACAATGGTGGTTCATTATGAATCAGCAGTTTTGTCCGAAAGCAATTAGCCGTTGTTGTTTTTGTTTACAAAGAAGCCGTTCATGAGTGCAATGAAGTGTGTGTGTGTGTGTGTGTGTGTGTGTGTGTGTGTGTGTGTGTGTGTGTGTGTGTGTGTGTGTGTGTGTGTGTGTGTGTGTGTGTGTGTGTGTGTGTGTGTGTGTGTGTGTGTGTGTGTGTGTGTGTGTGTGTGTGTGTGTGTGTGTGTGTGTGTGTGTGTGTGTGTGTGTGTGTGTGTGTGTGTGTGTGTGTGTGTGTGTGTGTGTGTGTGTGTGTGTGTGTGTGTGTGTGTGTGTGTGTGTGTGTGTGTGTGCTATGACACAAGCAGTGACGTTTCGTCCTTTCACTACAACTCAGATCGATATCAAACTTGGTGATCGGCTCGGATCGGTTCGGACCGGTCCTGCTCTTATGCGATATTTTCAGCAAAGAAAGTTACAGATGCCACAAATTTAGTGACACAACTTCACGAGCCTAGAGCGAACAACTTCTACGCTGGTAGAAAGTAGTTATTCAAGTAAAAATTTAAAGGTGTCCTGTCCTTGATGCAAATCGCAATCAAGCCAGGCTCCGTCCGATCCAGTCAGTGTGTAACATCGACCAGTGTTTTGCCGCATCCATAGTGGTCGTACACACTGACAGTCATTATGTTATGCACCAGGCATTCGTTTTTAGCCGGCTCACCATGTCAATGTTAATTGCTTTTTGGCAGCTTCCAGACCAGCTGTTGGCAGCCTAATGTTTTCACGTCTACCGCCGTTTTGGGGTTTTTGCAGGTTTACGACACCAAACGCATATGTAGTCTGTGTTGAGGCACGTAAGTGTACGACGTGATACTAGTAGCCGCACAATGTTTTGAGGATTGAAGGCCTTATTAGCCAGAACTACGTAGATCCAGATGTGGAAACTATAAATAAACGTTCGCTGTAAACATTGAAACGCTCTCCACTTGTAATTAAAATATCTACGCATGCATGTCGCTCTTGGTCAGTTAACAAAGTTTAAAACAATGCTGAAAGAATCATGTTGCTCAAACTTACATCAGCCACGCTTTTGTCAGTCAACTCGCACGTACATACATAGCGGGGTTTCCTTGGAATTTTTTCACATTGTTTGTTTTTTCATGTTTATCAAGTCCAATGGAAAACCCCTGCAGGTTCAATCTGAATTCTCCGCTATCTCTCCAAGCAAGGCTTGGCCTGAGCCCGGGAACAGTATCCAATGCCGCTGCACGACTCCCAGCCCCAGGCATAAATTAACTGACTGCAACTCCCGTCTATCTTTTGTTGTTTGTTAACATTCGGCATAGTTTAAGAACAGAATAGCACAAACATGGAAGACCGTGTCGCAAAACTGCACTACATAAGCAGGGTGGGCAAAAAAACGTTTTTAAAAAAAAACGTTTTTTTTAAAACGCCCAGATGACCAAAATATGCCCCCAAAAAAATTGGAAAACGCTCATGTTGGGAAGAAAACGTGGTTAAATGAAGTAATTCTATGTGTTCTGAGGCAAAATAAACGGGTTTCAACCCTTTTCTAGCGAGTTGTTAAGATCCCATATCAGACCCGCATCATTGGACCAACTTTGGCCGGGGTCATCACTGAAAGTCAAACTCCGTATATCGACGTATCTCGACAAAGTAAAAATTGGTCGAAAATTTTTTGAAAAAAATGGGACAAAAAAATTGATTTCCCTTGAAAATCAGGGAACTTTCCTTGAAAAATCAGGGAGAATCAAGGAAATTCAGGACTAAAAAAACGAAAATCGGCCCAGGCGTTTTTTTTTTTAAAAAACGTCGTTTTTTTAAGAAAAACGCCGTCGTTTTTTTGCCCAACCCTGTACATAAGTGCATAAAAGTTACGTAGTTTGTCTTATAACAGCTCAGTGATACTTGCTGTCGCCTGATAATGGTTGGTGCGAAAACTTAGAGGATAGGCAGCCCGTGGTTCAATCAAGATCTGTCCATACCTATAGATATGTAATTTTGGTTTTCTACCAGTAGACCAGCACTTTCCTTTTTTGAAAACATCCGCATAATGTGTTTCCTGCCACGAGCTTCCTCCGTTCTTCATGGTGTTGCAAAAGTAGGTTACCGCTTTTTTTGTTTTCACAAATGCACAACAGGTGTTGCCACAGCTGATGTTTCATTCCAAGACCGTCAGCCCCGCAACTGTACATGTCCTCCACAGCGTGCTCTCATGGCGGATAGCAGCATTTCGCATTGCGGGTTGTGTAGAAACATCAACCAACTGCCCATGTTGCTTGTTCGAGCTATTAATGGCACAGAAGAAAATAAACACGTCCACATTTTATGCATGCTTTTCATTGCCACTTGAAAAAATCAACAGCCTCTGAACATGTGACGAATCCAAAAAGCTTTGCAGCGCCCTGAGTTTGACTATCACCTGGTATAGCATTGAGGTGCAGGGTGCCGACATCCGACACCCGACTTGTTCGATCCCTAAGCACAAAGGCCTGATGTTATTACAGTACATACTAGATGTGGCGGAGGCTGCAGACGAAAAACTGCGGAAACAAGAAGATGGGCATGTGTTGTTATCAGGCGCCCAACCTCAACCTGAGCCTTGCAATTGTTATGCTAATCAGCACTCTACAAAATAAATGCATGCAGCTGAAGACTTCTAATGCTACAGGTACATATATGTACAGTATGTACATACTGTGTCTGCCTGCCACAAATCTATGCATCTCATATTTTGATTAAAATAGATCGATTTTTGTCAGTTGTTTGTCCAGGGCCACAAGCACATTTGAAAGTTATGCGGTAACTGACATCCCACATTGTTTTCTGCCTTCCAAGCCAGGGTAGATTAAAAAAGTAAAAACTATTTTGCAAAAAAATTTTTTGAAAAAAGTTGTCCATGTTTTCATTTTTACAATTTTAAAAAGTAAGTCCACCTTTTTATTATTTGTTCACTGTTTTCGTAACTTTGACACTTTCTTAAGGTAAAAAGGCTAATTTTTATGCCTTTTATGGCTCATGATTCTCAAAAATCGCCTGCGGCGCTTAAATTTCAGTTTGAAATGGTGTTGTGACATACTCATATACATATAGTTCCTAAATATCCCAACAACCGTCACATGTATAATGTAGGACACCCCATACTGTATTCTGTGCAGTTATTGAGCATGCCGTAAGGTATGGAAACACTCGTCGTCTTTTGCCTGTTTGGAGTGGTCGTGGATTAG
Source organism: Rhynchonema sp. JSB1_4 (assembly GCA_030248065.1). NCBI lineage: Eukaryota > Metazoa > Nematoda > Chromadorea > Monhysterida > Xyalidae > Rhynchonema > Rhynchonema sp. JSB1_4. Next base: position 10,736 of record JASAMV010004672.1, read on the forward strand.
TCATTTTTGTTGTTATTGTGACACAAAATGTGTATGTTGTAAGTCTTTGTGTCTCTCCAAGTTTATCCACAAAAATTCACTAACAGAAGGTTGGCTTTGCCTATGTCATATATACCCACAGCGTTACCTTCGAGGTTATCAAAGTCATGACCGAAGGAATTAGATCGAAACTGATCGGCGCAAAACATGCAAGTCGGTTAAAAAGTAAGGTCACTTTTGTGTCCCTTAAAACATGCCTAAGTAACATGATTTGCAGCTAATTCATTTATCAAGAAACCAATTTTTGGTGATCCGGAATAAAAAAGTGTTTTTTAAAGTTTAAAAAGTTTTTTTTTTTTAAAAAGTTCGATAATAAAATTGTTTAATCCAACCCTGCTTGGAGCGTTGAACTCAACTGTTCTCCAAATACACAGCGACAATCTATGCATGCATGACCCAATGTGTGTGAGCCTCTCTGTAGGTTTTATCTGGCTGCCTTCACAATGCATGCGCGTTTGCCCGCGTCACATTTTTTGACGCGCATTCGTGTTCACAATGCAAATTCGATGCGCAAACGCGCATGCGCAAACGCGCAAATGCGCAATGCGCATCAGTGTTCACAATGGACATGCGCGTTTGCGCATCAGATTAGAATTGCGTGTGTATGAAATTCGGAATAGCTGTTTTTTTTGCATTTTCATGTCAGGGAACTTTCAGAACTTTGTATTGGGCAAAAGCAGTGCAGTGGTGTAAAAATCAAAAAAGTTGATACTTTTTAAATAAAGCAAGCTATACTGAGCCAGGAGCCAGAGCCTTATTCGGAACTGGCCTGATCTGATGTGGAGTGTGGACCCATTGGGAATCCAGGGTCGGAACGTAGGGGACCTGCAAGTGTACAAACAGCATTGCTTGTTTACTTATGGGGACCTTATGTATGAAGGTATATGAAGGTACACCCATACCTAAGCAAATTTAGGCATGTTATTTGCTGTGAAAGAGTGACTTTTGAAATGAAACATAAACAATGGCTGAGCGATAAAATAGCTAACGTAAATTGATCATAACAGGTCGCCAGACCGTTTCTAAAACATAATTTGTTAAAATACGTATATGTTTTTTTGCTTCATGCAGGTCGGCAGACCAAACTCGCACGCAAAATTAGAACCAATCCTAACCGTATTTTTGCGCGTTTGCGCGTCAAAAACGCGCAGACGCGCAAACGCGCAAATGCATTGTGAACACAAATGCCCGTCAGTTTGGTGCGCAAATGCGCAAACGCGCACGCATTGTGAAGGCAGCCTTTACGTATAGTTTTTTTAAATTAGGAGCAATTTCAGTTTGAATAAAACCAAGACCACACATACGTAGTCAGCCAAGCGGTCATCAGTCTATACGTACAGGTGTACCTTAGTTTGTTTTCCAATATTTCTTGGTTATTAAAAATTCACGCTATCAATGTTATGATAAGGCTCATAGCCGACGACCTTTGACGCTCATTATCCGCATGCTCATTACTTATTGATTGTTGTATCGCATGATTCAGGTGCCGCAAACAGGTACCATGATGTCATCTTATGCAAACCATACGAGTCATGTCCGTATATAAACATACGTGCAATTCCGGTCTTTGCAAGAAACTTCCACAGTGAATCAGAAGGACCTGAATCGTCAGCCCAGCTTTAACCTTTATCTCGCCTCGTTGCCGATAGAGTGAGCCGCTTATACTGTACGTACATAATCTTGCTCTGTTATGCCGACTGCGCATTCACTAACCGTTATCTTTGATGCATTGTATGTACAGTACTGATTGGAATTCGGTGCCGCATGTACATCCATAACGGTGCATGTGACATGCAAATTGAAGGTAGCGAATGTACCATAGTTAAAAGTTGCATGCATGCACATGCGCATGTACTGGACACGTATTACCATGCACACTGGCCTTGCGCCAACATGTGCATGCACATGTATATATTGGTCGCACAATGACTAGTGGAGAATTTATCCAAAAGTCAAAGGATGGACTCTGATTCAGGAACTGCCACGCTCAGCCACTGTTAGCCACTCAGTCACTTGTATTTCTCACGAAACATTTTCACCTGAAAATAACCAGTAAAACAACCACGTTGCTGTCAGCAGGTGGTTGTTCCACTAGTTTATATTTTCAGATGAAAATGTTTTGTCGGACATACAAGTAGCTTAGTGGTTAAACAGTAGGTGAACGTGGCTGAGCCTGAATCAGGGTCCATCCTTTGAATTTTGGATAAATTCTCCATTAGTCATTGTGCGACCAATAATTATGCTCCTAATCACTACTCGTTGAAAAGCGCCACATTCTATTTTAATTGATGCTACTAAACGAAACAGATAACATTTTCTCAGTAAAGAGCTTCCAAGCAGTCTGGAACGCTTATTCATAAACAGGCCGCTTCAAAAGGCAAGGGCGCAACATTGGCCGAAATGTCATTACCTATGTACATGCAATTTGAATGTACATTTGCATGTTCATCCAAATCGTCGCTGAATTGCAATCAGAACTGTAGCTCACCATTGTTACTTTCTGACAGAACAGATCCTCTAGATCAGGCATACTGGAAATATGATTACTTCGCGTCACGGTAATTTGAGTTGGCTTGTGGGTTTAGAACAAAAACCATTGCGTAGGAAACCCTAGTATTCTGGTTGTTTACTCAAACCTTTGCAGATTAATTACATAATATATTCAAAAAACTTGTTCAAAATGAACGTCAGCGTTATGGAATCAAGATGTCCGCCGGATTTCACCAAATGGTACGCTGAGATCCATTTCTACATTGCCTGGTTCCTGTGTGTCGTTGGGCTATTTGGACACACGCTCATCATTATCATACTCGGCAAAAGTGCGGTGAGTACATATGTAGATACTAGGTATCTGGAGTTGAGCTTTTTGGAATTGTCGAATTCGTTTGATACGTTCCTCCTGAAAACGAATCGAACTGAGTCGAAAATCCCGGCTTACGGTAATACAATTCAGGTGGAACCAGTGATCAAGGTGTTCCTCAGCGTCACATCGTGCCTGCAGGCAGTGCTGGTCATGTCCTACATCGCATCGACGATCGTTGCCGAACGTATTGATGTGAGTGCGAATGGAATTATACGTCTCAGCATAATTTTCTGAACTCCATGCGACTACATATACCGTACGATACTCCCACCTACTGTATAAAAAGTGGGGTGTGGCACAGGGACCTCATTTGAAGAGGTCCCTTACAATCCTCTGTACCTGCTTGGTGTCTATTGCGAACCTGCTTTTCACAAAAGATGATATACCTGCCATTGTACAGAAGGATATCGGCATTCCGTTCTGGAGTCGCAGCCCTGAAAATGTTAAGCCAAAGAAGGAGTCCAACTAGTCGGGTCCGGATCGGTATGTTTATAGTCCCGGGGCTCCGAATCTGTCGGGCCCGAACTGCCAAGCCTGAAAAGTCGCTGACCAAATCAACATATTGCCGTTTTGTGCAGGTGTCATGCGACGAACGTTTCTGGTCGTTCGGTTGGACATGGTTCCGGGTGCTGAGCACCAATCTGTACGTCATTTGTCACGCGATCGTCATGTGGCAGGTGTTGTGCGTCTCGGTGGTCCGCGTGGTCACACTGGCTAAAATCGCCAAACATCAGCCTTTTCAGACGTTGACGTTAGTTACTTATAGAACACGTATACCTACATAAATATTGTTTTGTAGGTATATGTAGTACATGCACTGTGCTGTAATTAAACGGGTACGGTAGTTGCCCCGGGACTGCTTCGACCTTGGGTTGGCATCAGAACATTTTTTATGCAGTTGTATGACTTAAACTGTTTTGGAGCAAAAAACATCAATGGGCACCCTTCATGAAAAATTTTGGCTACATCCGTGTATGTGTATGCATAGAACTCAGTGCACAACTGGTTGGCTACTGCTGGCATCATTGTACAATTTGCTTCATGGTGATCAGAACGCTTCATTGTCCTTCAGCTTCATTTATTTCAATTGGATAATTGCTAATTGTCTTTTTGGCACATGACTCTGAGATTTGGTGTCTATGGCGCCCAAACACTGTGTCGAACCGCCACCAATTCCTCATTGTGCGGCAAGTAGAGTTTGCGCATCTCGTTAAGTTGGCACTGCAAATCAAGGCTGTCATTTTGTTCAGGGTCCGTACGTGTGCCATGATGACCCTGGGCATGACTTCATTGGCCATCCTTCTGGTGTTACCACAAAGTTTCTACGCTGCCGTCGTTGTGGACATTGCGCCAGAACGAACGCATTACGGTTGTGTGAGGGCGACCAACAAAAATGTCACCGAGCTGATGATGGTTTGTTTAAAATCGATGAGGCACATTTTACGCTTTTCCCCGTCTTTGGGTGGAATTTTCGAAACGGTGTAAAGCTCAGCTGGGTGTAAAGGTCGGTGTAAGCTCGGTCGAAAACTCGGTCGGTGTCAGCTCGGTGTAAACATGAAACATTCCACGTTACCAGCAGGCAATGTTTCATGTTTACGGCGAGCTGACACCGACCGAGCTTTCGATTGAGCTTACACCGACCTTTACACCCAACTCACCTTTACACCGTTTCGAAAATATCACCCTTTAACTGTGTGCGTATTGAAGCATTGAAGAACATGCCTTAACAATAATTAAGCTGTCTTTTCCAGAGCGATTCAGTGTTCTACGCACTTCACGAGTCGAGGTTCAGTCGGAATATAATGTTGATGCGCGCTGCCAACTACATTTATCTGATCGGCTGCAAATTGCTGCCGTGTGCACTATTGGTCATTGTTACCGTCGTGCTTTATGCTCAGTTGCAAGCGCTCAAGGTTCGTCTGTTGTTGTTTTTTGAATGTACTTCAAAGAAAGCAAATTAGCCGAGAGTGTTCTTCAAATCTACGCGGCTTTACCAAGAATCTTATGTACGTTGGCTCAAATGTGCCTACGTAGGTAGGCAAGGGTTTCAGTGGCCCCGCAGAAACTCAGTTGCTGATCCTAATTAGAGACGCGGAAGGAAGTGCAAAAGCATCAGCACTCTCATACCGCTGGGGATTCATCAAATCTAATCAGGCCTGACACATTGCATAACCAACCAGAAAAACACGTGGTCCGCCAGCTGGTGATCACATGAAGGCGTAATAAATTTAATACCTCGCGATATATCTAGCTCGTGCACCGGATTGATAGGGACCGTCGTTATCGAGTAAAATCCTAAATTCGTTCGCCTGTTCCATTGCAGCGTCAATGCATGCGCGTGCACAAGCACAACACGCTGAACGCAAATCGTGCATCAACGACCCGTCGCAACTACGCGCGAACCACAACCCTCATCGTTTCGATCACCATGCTGTTGAGTATCGTTAAGGTCCCACCAAGGATTGGCACTCATCTACTTTGACACCTGCAAATATGTGGACATCTGTTCGCGCCGCTGCTATGTTTCCCCGCACTGCGACTGCTCTTTGACGCGT